>WURS02469234.1:0-13126 GCA_011762765.2 Rhinocypha anisoptera | reverse complement strand
GCTCAACTTGGTGAAACCCCATTATGATTAGAGGCAAATATAAAAACTTGGTCGGTTGCAAGGGAGAAGTTTTATTATAGCATGACCGCTATCGTCAAATACTTATTGATGACGACTTATTGACGTAAAACGTTTGACGAAACCGGTAATGATATAATGAAAATTCTCCTGTGAAACCGGCTAAAGTTTTATTTGCAACTAGTAAGAGAAAAAAATAATGTGTCACATGTGTGACATTGAATAATGAAGAGCTGCGAAATGACCTTAGCCGTCGAAACACCATATCAACTAATATATTACTACTATTGAATAATGAATATGATGAAGGGTAATCTACCGATTAAGTTAGGTTTTTGATGAGTATTAACTTAGGTTGGCTGCGTAACATCTAATTTTAATCCCTCTTCAAATCTGCGTACTTTCTACCTCCTATCATCCTGTCTAAAATCCCTAACCTTTCCTACCCCCTACCCCGCTTATCCAACGTTCTATCCTCCATTAAAACCTTCAACAACCCATTGCCACTGAATACCCCTCCCATCTACCTTTCCTGTCTTTTTTGGATCTCTCGTCGCAAAAGCCTCTCCTCCCCTACCATTCTCAAAACATCTTCGTTCGTTTTCCTGTCTCCGTCCACTCCACCTTCTCCATCCGTCGCACAACCCCCATCTCAAAAGCCTCCAATCTATGCTCATCACCCTTCCTCATGGACTAGGTTTCGGATCCATATAATGCTATGCTCCATATTGGGATTTTTACTAATCATTTCCTCAAATCTTTATTTAGGGTCCTATTTATTCTTCGTCTAATATCCTATCTATGACACTACGTCTAATAATATTTAATAAAACACTACGTCCATATTCCACTATGACGCTTCCCAAATCATAAAGGAAAATCGACGTAGTGTCTAAGGTATTATACGAAGAATTGCATTAGCAAAAGATGGAGGGACCTTAAATAAAGGTGTGAAGAAAAGATCAGTAAAAAAACCTTAATAAATGGAGCGTAGAATTACATGGATCCGAAAACTGGTCCGTGAGGAAGGATGATGAGCATAGATTGAAGGCTTTCGAGACGTAGGTTAGGCGATGGATGGAGAAGGTGAAGTGGACGGGGAGAGGAAAACGAATGAAGAAGTTTTGACAGTGGTAGTGGGGGAGGAGGAGAGAGGCGTTTGCTGCGAGAGATCTAAAAAAAAGGCAGGAAAGGTGAAGATGGGATGGGGAATACTCAAGAGGGGCAATGGGTTGTTGAAGGTTGTAATGGAGGGTAGAAAAATGAATAACACGATGAAAAGTGAATAATGTGACATTTCACACACAGTGGAAGGTGACCAACGACTATTCCCCTTGGAGACCCCTCAGTTCCCTATCGCATTGCCATCGAACGACGAATCAGGCGTCCCACGCAGACGAAGATGACCACCACTCATCTCCCGAGCCCATCCACCACCCACTACGCAGCCGTGCGATCTGCGGCCGAGATGAGGGAAGGAGACGTATTGGTCGGTGCACGTTGTTGTTATGATGAGCCACGACTGTTGTTTACTGGCTTATGGTACACGGCATTGTTCACTGGCGGGGTTTCTTATTAATCTTTCCAGCTTTTATATTATTTAATGATTCCGTAAAATTTAGTGGGGTTACATTTATAAACGAAAAGGGCGTGTCGTGCAAGACACACCACGTGACTCGCTGGCATGCACACACCCGCGCCTTGGGCGGGGAGGAGACGTCAAAATCTCACTCGAGCTCTTATCATCTCAATCGACCTGTCATCTCACTCGACTGAGGGTTCAGATCGTGCGGGTGGTCAACAGAAACCTGAGAGGGAGTTCTGGAGTCGGTCCCTTCCGTTCCCGGTACAAGTAGGAGTTTGAAAGCTTCATGCCAGCGTCCGAGTCTAGTTATTTCCGCCAACCCTTCCGCCTCCACCTCGCGTTCCCTTCACTAGTTTTTGGCGCTCCGATGGAGCAAACATAAAATACTCGTAAAATGTTTACCTAAGCTATCACTCCTCTATCTCACCGATCCGTAAACCCGCTTATATAAAATGCTTTCTACAGGCCGGATAGACTTCCTTCGACACTGCCTTCATCTATGACATTTAACCTGTTTTATCTAAAAAAAATCCTTCTTGGTATAAGCCTCAAACTTAGTCATCATTAAATTTCTTCTTATTTTCACGTAACTTTTTTTTTACTCTTAAACAACCTAACACAACGATTTTCAAGCGATCAGATACTATTTTTATGTATATTGGGCACAACTTACACAAATACTTTCGTGTTAGTGTTATACATTTTTTTCGGAAACTTTTTCCGAAAAGTACGAGTATTTTTTTACATTTTTTTCTCGGTATATCATTCAATTGTTTCTATTAGTACTATTTCTATTCACATGACGCGTAAACATGGCGCAAAGTCGTTTTGCATTTTCCTAAATCGAGGAAAAATCCAATCGAGCGCTAACACAACGCTCACACTTGAAGATAGGGAATTACCAACGAAAAAAGAGAAGAAGTACTACCAAGGGCCATCAAAAGAGAACCTCATGATAGTGGCACTATGCTTTCAATAAAATCAATCCAAAGATTAATTTGTTAGGTGAGGATACATCACACATTAGTACTAAGCGCAACGGATGTGAACATTTACATAACTGCTTAGGGGCAAGTTACTTTTTCTCTGCTGTCTGAAGTTTCCTTGGAAGGACCTGAGAAAATTATTCGTCTTGCTTGTATCTGGAGGTTTCAGGAGTCGTCCTTGGGTATTGAACCTGGTGCAGGTAGCGCTCTAACAAGGGTTAACAAGACGTTCCATAATTATAATAAAGGAAAACTAAAAATAAAGATATTGAGATATTATATTTGCTGAATATTGTACGTATTGGAAAGGAACTTATGGGAGAACCCTATAGGTAGACCAAGGAAGACGTAAAAACACAATAATGGAGAGCATTAGGAATTATGATGGTATGAAGAGTTTGACAAGTGACATAGAATAGATTCTAGAGCTGTTTCAAACTAATCTTCGGATTTATAGATATTTTGATGGCCATCCATCTGGTTTTTCATGCTGGCCGTATAATATATAATCATGTTATCCTTAATGCGTAAAATATAAAAATATTTGTTTGGAATATTAGCACTTTTATTTGAAATTTTAATTAAATAGCGATTGTAGTCCTTTGGCATTTGTTTTTCAGAATGAAAATCAAGCTTTAATTTCGAACCCCGAGCGCACCAAAAGCTTTGGTGAGAAAAATAATTAAAAAATTGCAAGTAAAAAAAATGCCACAAACTGAAAACCGAAACCGCGAATCTTATCAAAGGTTTTAGGATTTTCCGACCAATGCCTCTTCTTAATGCCTTACTTACAATGATCCTCTGAATGCACCCATATTAATTTTAGTATTCCGATGTATGCGAGAGAGGATCATTTTGCTTTGTGAGCGACATGAATTATCCCTCGCCTCTATGTTATTCGTAATAGAACATAGTGGCTCTTTTAGAACCGAGAGAAATTTTCTCTCTATCCTTAACAGATTTATAGCTTCCCTGTTATACCGAATAGTAGTAGTATTTTTGTTTATAGGGTAAGTAGACAGTTGTGGTAATTTTGCACTACTTCAATTCGTAAAATGATCTATTTGGACAACACAACAAATGCCCTCGTCGGAACTCTTAACCTGTGGCCTATATGCTTGTCGGTGAGTGCGAATACCAACATTCTAACAAGGTCAGATGTCATAACATATCCGGTATTTACATTCACATTTCACTAAAATTGAAAACATATTTTTCCATTATTTTGTATTTTATAAATACCAATTCATTGTTTCCTTCGTCTGCTGCATGCACTAGCTAATAATCGCTCTACGTAACTTTCTAACTCGAATCCAAATTCCTTGAAATTAATTACTGATCATCAATGTCAAATGATTATTTCCTCTAGGGTAACATTTGTGCTTACAGTATATTTTAATTACAATGGATTGGAGACCATAGGATTTACATGGCCCTGTGGTCGCCAATCCCTTCGATTATATCCACGAGTATTAAATCCCGGGGTGAGATGACGTTGAATTTTGAATGCTACCGGGAAACACCTGATTGGGAAGCTCATCGATTCCAAAATTCTCTCAGTATTCATTAGTAAAAAAGAAATTTAATTAGCGATAGTGTAAAAAAACTGGCATTTAAATAAAGAGTTAAACTCTTTAAATTATATTTCTGAAGCAGCGGATAAAAATTGAGAATTCTTTAATAAATCAGTGCTAAAATTACCGCTAGGCATTATTTACCTAGCGGTATAGAAAAATACATTATTTATACTGCAAAATATTAATTTTCACTACAAGAAAAAAAATCTTTTCGTAGACTCTTATCTGATCGTAACCTATTTTATTTGTATTCTGTAACAGTACTATACCAAACATTATATTGAGAATTCTTCACATATAAAATTCCAATAAGTGATACCCAATAAGTGAATGCTAACAACATGACTTCCATAGCACTAGCAATTTTTATTTCAGACTTTAAAACAAAAGTACAACTGATATTTTTACGGAGTATATTTACTTAAGGATAGACATTTAAAGTGTATCACGTCATAATCAAGAATATTTTAAGACCAATGAAATAATAGGTTCGGATGGTGTAACACTGATATAATTACGAACAAAGTCAGTGAGTTTTTTAAAAGTTAGGCCATGGTGGTACAAGTTTTTATATCAACTGAACTATAGTATTTTATTCATCTTCCTATTTATTCTCGAATTGTACCCCTGCCGTAGTTGTCCCATTTTATTCAAAGCAATTTATGGATATTCCTGTTTTTCTTCTATAACTGCGATGTAATCCGTTCAATAATTCTTACCATCCTCCGGTTGATTATTCGTTCTAGTACTTTTTGAAGCAAGTGACATTAAACACAAAACCTTCGGATTCACAATCATGTCACTCTTCACAAAGCCATCTGGAAAACTACTACTTTCATGGAAATCTAAGGTTATTCCGAATAGAATATCTTTGCATTTATATTCTAGGTCCACCGATTCTAACAAATCCCGGTATTTTGAATTCCTTGATGCCATTCACTGTATTCCATCTTTACCCTGACTTTCTCTTCCATAAAAATTCCCATTCGCAGCTCTTAACTTGTTACATTTTGATTTCCTGTATGCGTATCGCCTACTTACTACATCGTATGAAGTCCCCATGCAGAGCTTCTTCTGTTTTCCCGCGGTCACGTTGCTGCAGTCTCCTATCCATTACTTTTCGGCCTTCTTTTATTCCCGCATGACTTGGTTTCTCAATTATTTGCACAGAAGTTTTTCATCTTTATTTCTCAGGTTCCTGTATTTTCTTCTTTTTTCTCCACGATATATGTTGTTATGCATGGCTTTCTGGAGAGAGCATTTAACTTACTTGCAAGTTGTTCGTCTGCTACTTCCCTTATTGCCTATTTCAAGTCTATCCTCGGAAATCGTCTCATTTTCTGTCTCCAATTGTTTGTCTATTGACGAGACGAATCATTCTCGGGTAATAATCCTCCACTAAGACTTCTTTGGTTCATCTTGAATAAACTTTTCCCCCTTTTTTTCTTCTTATAATCTCGGCAAAAATCTTCCGATCTTGGAGAAAAATTCCACATCCTTGAAATTTTTCTTTATCATAATTTTTTTCATTTTACCTTTGCCCTGTAAATCTTTACCTAATTTTGACTATTTACGGTTTCCATAATCTTTCATCGGTTTCACTCATTACGTTCCATTTATTTTTCTCCTTTACAATTTTCTCAAGTTTTTACCACTGTTTGCCTTATTGAGAACAACCTCAACCACCGCTAACCTCTTAACACGTGCATAATACTTTTTCACATTGTCTCAATTAGTTCTGCTGCGATTAGATTTCTCAAAAATTTTTGCAGTGTCTAGATGAATTTATTATTTTTAACTCTTAACCAAGTATGTTTCATTCTAAAATATAACCCAGGTTTTAGCTAATGTATGTAAAGATATTTGATTGTGCATAATGGGATGATAACTGCATTCAGTATATGTTTCGGTTATTTTATATCGTTCTGTTATTATTTTTAAAGCTGGAATTACCTGTAGACTGTCTCTTTCCCCTTTAAAGAAATAACTTTTCAAGAGATACGTTGTCAAGACGTAATTTTCGCTTCTGTATGCTCTCTAGAAAATCTTCGACTAGAATTGATTTTTCGAGAGCTGCTGAGTACTTTCTTTAATGGCCTCCTCTAGAAGCATTTCCACCTATTGAAGGTTGATGAATCTGGGGAAAAGAAGATGCTGGTAAAGTTGAAGTTTGGGAGAGATTCGTGGGCTCAAATGGAATATCCATTCCGATTTTATGAAGAAGAAAAGAGTGTGAGGGAATGTGGGTGCGCCAGCTGAAGCAATCATAATTTTTTACCTAGAAATTATAACGCCTTTATTTTTCCATAAATATTCTCTGAGTAATACCGTTTCTTTCCATTGCTAATATGAGATTAATTACGGTTTAACTCGTGTAACATAGGAATATAGCAGTTATCATTTAAAATAAATATGTATACAAATCCTACAACATATAAGTATAACTGAAAATTTTTATTTTAAACATAGTAGAATTAATGAATATCACAAAGCAAATTTAATTTCAAGTTATATAACTACCTAGATAGAAAAAAAGGTTCATAAAGTAAATAAAGTTTCTTGTTCTTTAATACGAGAGAGACACGAGAGAGTAAGAGAATTGTGAGAGCCTATTGTAATTTTAGATTTAGAAAAAAAACATCCACAAACATTGACTGACACATTGGTATTCCTTCTCTGATTTATCTTGCGATGAAATCATGGACATAAATACACTGCTTAAATACTCAAATATATATTTATGTTTTAATAAAATGGGGATTAAACAAGGAAAGTGGATACGGCGCATGCCTCGTTTAAATAATACACATTAGTAATTATGAACAATAAAAAATCCAGTAATAATAATTCAATAGTTTGTAAGTTCGAGCCACATATTCAGGAAGAAAAAAATCAACCATCTCCAAACCAAAAGGGGGGAACACGAATGTAAAACTTTCAAACGATTAATTACATAACTCATTAAACAAACGTTATCAGCATAATATTCGTAAACACATCTCTTTAGTGAAAGGACGCGATAGTTCTAAGAAATAATAAGAAAAGTAGATAAGGGAGAAGTAGAAGAAAGTATGGTATAAATATCATATACTCCAGATGGTCTTTAATGTGCATATTGAGAATGCAATAAATGGCATCAAAGAGGAGATAACAGATTACAGGGATTATCGATTAAGATGCTGTAATTCATAACTCTTTTTCTTCCAGTAAAGAAAGACAAAACTATATCACCGGTATATATTTAGAAGTGAAAGAAAAAGTAAACCATGAAAATGAACGAAGGTAACTAAGGTATCAGTTCACTGCTAATTACAGAATCGCAACTTGAAACTACTTTTCTGCATATTATTACCCCTATCCGGTTTTTTTACCGCTCAGGGAGGCACCTGTCGTCTTAAATTAATGTGCAACCTAAAAATGTTTTATATTAAAGTATTACCCCATGAACACCTACTGTAACTGTTCTAAGGCATATCATACAAAATGCGGTCAGCTAAAAAAAAAGTAGGAAAAAGTTTTGGAAGATGAACGATCACCCACTCTCTCACGATAAAATGTATGGACATCGAACTTTTCTCACTTTTCCAATACAGAATGTTTCTTTAAAACTAGGTCAAAATTTTGGTCCTACCGAAACGCATGAATTCGTTTCAGAAAAACTTCTTCAATGTACATACATGATGGAGTTTGTAAGGAATTTTCCTACTCCATCTACTATCGAGTTTTTTTTTAATTATTGTTAATGAATTAATGTTATTATTTTATAAAATGTGTGATGTAATATATATATTTCTTAAACTGGAATGATATTAAGATTAGAAGAGAGGAAAATGAAATAAGGATTTCATTCCGAATTTGAATTTAATTATTTTACAGCAAAACCACATGAGAGATTCACTGTCCCCATTAGAAAATTAGTATATAAGGCATGAAAGTGCGTGTACTCTAGTTAGGATATTTTAATGTTATTTTTCTCACATACCACAGATATTTAGGAATAGTAACTCGTACTCGTTATAGAATTTCAATCGAAAAATTAATACAAAATTCATCACTGAAAAAGATCTACTATCGGTTCTTCGCTTCTTAATAATAAAGGCAGCTCGTAAAATTATAATACGTAGTTTCAGACAATCGCTTTAATATTAATATTAATTAACATGTATTCATGATTTTCCGTTAAAATTAATCTCAGAATTGGTGTACCTCCCGATATTGTGCAAACCTATCTTCCAGTTTAACCAGCCTGCGAACAGGGGAGACCACACACAATACCAAGAATTCTTACATAGATTAGAACTCATTCATTTGAGAACGCTCTTAATTATTGGAACGATTAATTGCCACAAAATAATAATTGAACTCTACACGGAATGATGAAATCCAGTCTTCCAGGCTGCTGCCATCAACAGATGTTTCAATCAGTCGAGCACTTTCATGCATTATCGGAGGGACCGAGAGAAGCCGAAAATGTTTTCCAAACGATAAACTAGAGCTTGTCACGATGGAATTTCAGATTGCATGTACCACGATATAGAAAGGGCATATGACCATGACAGAATGTTACAGTAAACTACGTTGCTGCGGTTAACTAGGGAATCCATATCTAAGTTGTCAGTGATTTGAAATTTCAATTTAAATATTATGCACTTATAAACTTAAAGAATTTGATTTTTTTATCTTACACTCATTCATTTTATATTAAATAATATTTTTCAGCTATTAATTAGATTCGACAATAAAATACGAAATAATTTCTATATCTCATTTTCAAGGAACATTGCATATGAGATACTATTGTTCGAAATGAAATAACTTTCAGTTTGAAATTATATTTTCGTTTAACATAATTATAACATTATTTTGTAAATAAATATAGATAATATATTAATTCAACAAAAATTACATAAAAGAATAAGGAATTTCCAAATTCAATAGTCTTAAAACTACAGAATCTAAAACATAAAATAATTAGTAGAACAAATGATGAGTAATTAATAGAAAAGTTACTCGGACGGTGAATTAGTTGCTATTATATTTTATTTAAAAATCTATTTTCCTCCCACTTGTTCACACGGACAAGCACGAACGCTTTTTCCATGTTCCTTGGTTCAAATTTTTCATGTCACTTGAGCAGAAACGTGGAAGGTAAAAATAATTCAGGCTCTCTAGGCAGTCAAATGGCAATAACAGTCACGTAAAATATATTTTAAACTTTTAAAATAATGAAAAAAAGGATATTGAGAAATGAAGAATAACATGAAAAAACATCTAGACTTTTTTCTTACGATATTAAAGTTTTCATAGAGAAGTATGAAACAATAAGTGTCGTAGGAATCCGTACATGCATGGAAATGAATAACAGAGACAATACAAATGAAAATAAAGGAAAGGAAAAATTTCAAAATAAAAAAGCTGAAAAAGAATAGAATAAATAATAATCAATTGGATCAACCAGATTGGATGGAATATGGAAAAACTTGGCAAGTGAATATCGCGGGTAGTACGATCCGTAGCTTAACTAAAAATTAAGATCATATGTTTTTTTTTTAATATTGAATTTCATTTCAATCTACAAGGATCAAGCCAAAAATATTTAATTTCCGATGTGTTTGTTATGTATAAAAATAACTTCACTTTAAATTAGTGTAGTAGTAATAATAAAATTAATTTAAAGCATTCTAAATTAAAAATATTATGCAAAAGCAAAAATTTCAACGAAAGAGCCGCGTCATAACCGCTGCAAACTGCAATGAATAAATAACGAATAGGAGACAATTAATGATACATGAGTTAATTACTATTAAGAAATGAACAAATCGTTGACTAATGACGAATTAACAGTGGATAATATATATATATATATATATTAACAAAGAAAACCGATCAAAAATATAACGATACTTTGGAAATCGACCAATGCAAAGAAATTTAGAAAAGAAAGAAATTGCTAAGAAATTCAGAAAGGATAGAGGTGTAAGATCTGTGACCGAATTGAAGAAATAGAATTCTTTTGGAATCTTTGACAAAGAAAGAGATAGAGGAAACACATACAGATGAATCCCCGCGTGAAATAATTAGCAGGACATTCTAAATGAAATATATAAAAGGAAAGCAAAGATGTTAAAAGGACAATCCAGCACTATGTAAGAAAGGAAAACTATTAATGAGGAAAATACTAACACCACCAAAATATATGTCAAAGAATAAAAAGAGCAGCACTTATAATATTATAATATTTTACCATAACATTAAGATACAAATTAGTTGGACGATTTAGGATTTGGGAAATGGCATATACACCATTCAGAAAACGACATAGAAACTCAGAATCGGAAAGTAAAAGAATGTATCTATTCAATCCCACATGAACTCCATGGAATAATTAAAGATAATAAAAGAAAACATGAATTATATTGTTGAAAAGTGGACACAGAAAAATAAATACAAAATAAGAGACAGAAATATCAACGTTTTTTTAAGCACAAAAAATAAAAGTTAAAAAAATATAAGCAGAAGCACAATAGAGGGTGAGGAAGATGATAATACAAGAGAAAACGGGTCTTGGGAAAATAATTACAATTAAAGCAATGCTTATTTTCGGCAGATGAAATAAAGAAAGATGGAAACTGATTAAAAGCAAACATGGTGTAAAACGCAGTTTTAATATAACCAATATCTATTGAACTGAAAAGAAAACCTCAAGCGTCTGAACAGAAAACAAAATACAAGCCATCAGTGATGATATGAGTGAAGATAAAAATATTATTTCCTACTTTTATAATAACTGTGACTGAGTAGGATGAAGTTTGTAAAAAACTAAACTTTGAGAAATGGTTAAGGCCGAGACTTTGTGGAAATCCATGTTGGTAACAACAGAAATAAAACTTTGCGTTCCACACGAAATATAATTTATGACTCAACTAGTTTCACTACAATGTAGCATCTTCAGGAGTGACTCACTTCAGGAGTGAACGCAAAGTTTTATTTCTGTTGTTATATCTTTAAGGTAGTTTGTAAACCATTTAACTGTCTTTTCTTGAAAGCCAATTTCCTGCAGGACCGTTATCAAGACCTCGTGGTGGATTGAGTCAAACGCTTTACTGAGGTCAAGGGAGATTAACAAGCTAAGTAGACTGGATTCCCTTCCCTGAAGTCCATGGATTCCCTTATGTCATCGAAAACTCCCACAAGAGCTGTTTGTGTGCTGCAGTTCTCCCTAAAACCAGTTTGCGGTCGTGGAGTACTGAATAATTTAGCACATTTTTTAAATCTGATTGTATAGTATCTGTTGGAAGATTTTGGCTGTTACGTTCAGGGTAACTATGGGCCTGTAATCACTTGGGGATTTTGGGTGAGAGGTCTTTTTTATAGGTATAATGTATCCGCTTTTCCAGCAAATTGGGAATTCTCCTTTTTCGATAGAGGTGTTGAACAGATGGACTAATGGGGAGACAAAATACCGGTGTAAGAACCTTAATCATTTTTATTGATATGCCGTCAGGGCCTGTTGCATGCGATCGGATGTGATTTACGGTTGTCTTGATATCCTGCGATGTTACATAATTGAAGTTAAATTTAGATGTCGCAGGAGGGTGTGTCGGTTTAGGCCTGTGGTTAACGTCATTGCGTTGATCTTGTTCGGTTACAAAGAGGTCAAGGAGCTCGGCGGAAGGGATTACTGTATCTTCAAAACGAGATTTAGATGAGATTCCTCCTTGGAGTTTGGTTAAGCACCAAATACCTGTAGTACTTGAATCTTTATTGAGTAGCTCCTTAAAGTAAGTTGCTTTTGCATTCCTGACCGCCTGTTTTACTGCGTTTCGTGAGCGTCGGAAAGCCTCCCATGATTGGTTATCCCTGAGTCGTAGATAGGCGACGGTGACTACTGTCGCGGGATTTCCTGAGGGCGCGTAAAGAGGGTGTGAGCCACGGGGTGGGAGAGCGTCGAACTTGCCGCCTTTTCATGGGGGCGCACTCGTCGAAAATGGTGATTATGGCGTTTTTAAGGTCTAAGCATTTTTCCTCTAGTGGCTTCTCGTTATAACAATCGTTAAAACAATCAATATCTTTGGGAGCTTCTCTTGGTCGGTTGGATCAATTTGGTTAGAGTCTCTTTTCGAGGAATGTCGATGTCGCAATGGATGAGGTCATGCAGCGATAGGCCAGGTGCGGGGTGTTGACCGAATGATAGGATTCGGTTCATGTCTGAGCATATGATTAAACCCAGACTCTTGTCGGAGGTGGTGCCGTGGTGTGTTGCGTCCAGTGGGACAACATTCATCCCAACCTCGGTCACCGTCCTCCTGAAGGTGTTGGTTACATGTCTAGGTTTGTTTAGTGGCACGTTAAAATCACCGAGTAAGATTGCGAGATAATAGTGTGGCTATAGTTGCAAAATCTTGGATAACGGAGTGTGGTTCAGTCGTTTTGGGGGGTAGTATGCCGCTCCTACCAAAATACGGAAGCTGCATTTCGCAGAAAAGGAATTCGGCTTTATGCTAGGAACTTGACTCGGAGACGGCTAGGGCCCTACTAGGATAGCAATTCCTTATGTATAGGGCCACACCCCCTCCGAGTCTGTGTGTCCTGTCGTGTCTGCGAAGGTTGTACCCGCTCGGGTTATATACTGGCGAGTGGATGTGTGGTTGGAAAAAAGTCTCACCGAGGATATCGTATTCTTGGCCAGAGAAAATTTTACTAAAGTCGCTCCAATGTGCTCCGAGAGATTCCACATTGACGTGGGCGCACCTAATTCCTGCTATAGTGTGGTCTGTGGTGAAGGGGCATTTGGGAAGTGTGTTACCCCGTGATTTTTGAGGGTTGATTTGGGTTAAAGTATGAGGGGGGAACTTCCGCTTGCTAGATTTTTCTTAGAAGGTCTTTGTACCGGTACGTCCTTTTTGCCTTCCCCTTGCCTTTCTTCGTGATTTGAGTCGCGGCGAGTGAGTCATTTAATT
>WURS02469223.1:0-13126 GCA_011762765.2 Rhinocypha anisoptera | reverse complement strand
GAATAAAGTTTTATATATATTGTGGAATTGCAAGGTTTTCATTTCTCTTCCTAATATGGAGAAATTCCACAGAGTTAGCCCTAAAACAGTTTCCTTTACAAGAAAATTCCTTGCATCGTTCACATTGTATTATGAAAGACCATCCAAAACACCAAAATTTGAAAAGCTATATGAAAATGTGTGTCCATGGACTGTTTGTATTGGTATAAATAGCAATAGTGAAAATTTGGTTGTAAATGTGCACAACTATATGTGTTAATTTTTTCCCCATAAGCTGGATTGCATGGACCTTCAAGTTTCCAAAATAAATAATATGTCAAGTCCAAAATATCATCACCTTTTGGAATTCATCAAGTTTTCTTTGACTCTTTATGTTGCATTTTATCATCATTATCATTTTACATAATGTCAGTCTCTGTTGACCATATTGCAATCATAACTTTGCGATACATATTTTGTTAAATTGAACCTCTTTGGAGCAAGATTGTGCTCACCATAGATTGGCAGGTAAAATCATTATTATTGATTTCAGACCCTAAGTCACCTCTCCCATTCTTCTGTAACCAATACATATGCTTGTATTATATTGTCACATACATTCCTTCCATTTTTATTTCCAATTTTGGAAGGCAAGTGACATTTGTTGTTTTTCCTGATTTTCTGTATTACTAAGTCTTAACTTTCTGTATTTTTCCCTTGAGTTTTATGTAATGGAATCCTTTCCTTCCCTATTTTACCTAGGTGGCTGCTGCGCATGCTCTTATTAAAACTGATGGAATGGAATTGGATGGGCATACCATCTCTGTAGCAATAAGTAAGCCTCCTGAAAGGAAGCCTACACTGTCAAACCCTAATTCAGGAGTAATGTCTTTGGGTGGAGGTGCCAAGGAAGTTGGAGCGTAAGTACTTCTCTAGTATAGGATTCTATACTTGTTTATTTATTTATTTTATGATTGCCCACACACAGCACTAAATGGCCAATTACGGTGGATCGTATAACAAAACGAAAAACACACATTCATCCTCTGGGTGGAGATGAAAAATCCACCTAGCCAGGATTCAAACCTGTGACCTCCAGATTGGTAGTCAAGAACATTACCCTGCTGCCACCAAGCCCAGCAAAGTCATAGTATTGAGAAGTACATTGTCATGAGTATCTTTCCTTTTTCTGTGGCAAAATATAGTTTGTTTCTTATAGTTATATACAGTATTTATTCGAATATAAGACGATGATTTTTTACAAATTTAACCTCTGAAAAATGTGAGGTCTTATATTCAAGTCATCGAATACAGTAGAATCATGATTTTACGAAAAAATTTAATTTTACGTATATGATGATGCAGTCCTGGCCAATCTTTTATTATTCTTATAGCTTTACTATTTAAAATTATGTAAACTTGAAGCAACAACTATATGTAAGACTGTTTTGGTTCCCGGAGAAAGTATTAATACGTTCTTACGGAAACAAACTTAATGAAACTTCAGCAAAATGTAGATGAATCTTTTTAATTTCAGTCTTTAATTAAACTTAACCCTTTTAGTCCCAGCCCCTATCACCTGGTATATGCAAAAAATTCCAGGGCCTTTTCCTGGAATTTGTAGATTTATACATTTAAATATATATTAATGTAAATTTGTCACTGTAAAATTTTTTATTTGCACTCCAAACACTATTAGAGGTAGTAAAATATATTATTTATATTTTTTATTTTCTAAACAACAATAAAAAATTATTTATTAAACAAAAAATCAGGCTGATAGATTGGCCCATGGCAATTTTGCACATACCCCTAAAGGCTGATAGATCGGCCTCTTGGTACTAAAAGGGTTAAGTAATTCCCATCACTACTTCATAATTCAATAGTAACAAATTACTGCCTTAATTCTTCATAATTTTTCATTATTATCTTACTTTCACATATGTCATGATGTTATTCGATCATGGGCTACAGGTATTTACTTGTTTATGACAAATACTATGCCACAACTACCACAATATTCACGAAGAAGGCACTGACCTTGAGATAGAAAGCATAGGAACATTATCTGTGAGGGTAGGAACCTTGTCAGCTGTTTTCAAGTGTTCAAGCTTTCTTTTTTTGGGTCTCCTGTGAGCGGTGTTGTCACACCAGCATGTGCTGTTCAGTGTAATTTAATTCACGGTTTAGGTTAGTCAAAAATTAAAGGAAATAAATCAAAGAACCAACTATTATTAAGACACTAGAGAATACAGTGTAATTACTAACAAATTATGATAGTGAGTGTTATAATAAAAACATATGGTCTCATATGGTATGCGCACACTTCATAAAGTGCAAACTTTTATGAAAACAATGAATCTTCCACATCAAAATGGAAGAATTGGTAACTTTCTCACCAGACAGGCACTATTCCCTGTGAAGAAATGTTATGTATAATGTTACGAAATTTCTATTCACTCAAGCTACATGTAAGCATTTCTTCAGGAGAATTTCAGTATGCATTAAAAATATTATTCAGTGACAGAAACATGATAATGACACAAAAAGTGACCCAGGGTATGAGGTTATGTCAGATCATTACTATGTACTGATAATACTTGGCTGATTCAGACTGAGCTGAGTGATAATTAAAATATTTTTATTTATAATTACTGAATATATGAATAAATAAAATATATTTTTTTAAATATGCATCTCTTTGAGTAACAATTGTTATGTATAATGGTCAAGAGTATAGTATTTTATTATGATGCATTACAAGTTCTTAGCACATTTATCCAAATTAGCCATTATCTAGTTTTTACATTATTTGATTTAGTAAAACATTGACAATTCGGTTGCCTATGTGTTGTGTAAAATCAAAATTCTACTGTAAACTTGTAAATAAGGTAATTAAACATTTTTGTAACACCATTTTATCATAAAATAAAACTAGGATTTTTTTCAAATTTAGCCCCAGAAAAAAGGGGGTCATCCTACATTTGAGTCATCTAATGATCGAGTAAATACGGTACTTCAAGTGTAACTTCATTTTAGTTTATTCTACTCTTGCTCTGGGCTTAGTCATTCAATTATGATCAAATTAGAGGTGCAAAGTAATGCAGATGTAATTATCCACTACCATAAATCTATTTTCCTTACCCTACAGGTACATTATAAGTAATAAATTATCATATGTCTGGATATGTGTTCAATATAGTAACTAATAGGTGTCAGCCTGGTGAGTAGTAAAATCCCTGGCTAACTCAAAGGTCCCAGTTTCAATCCCCACCTCAGGTATGAGTGTTATGTTAAAATTTTAATTTTTTTACAGTTAAGGAGGTTCTAAACGGCCAAAGTTGATGATGCTCCTACATAAATACGTAAATACTACCACTAGTAACTGACAAGCCTTTTAAACCTTGCTTAGAAATAAGCTAGACAAAGAGTTAATCCCTCAAAAATTGTATGAAAGTGAATTCTTTCCCAGTCACAGAATTACTTGCTGGTGTATATTACGCTCGTACTAACCTTTGCTTTTCAACAGTTATTTGGAAATCTCTACGTTAAACATGAACAACCCAAGGAAATGGCCTCTTGTACTTTGACCATAAACAAATAGAATTTTCTGGCCTCTGGTATTAATGCTTTGCAAAAACCAACCCTTTAAAAATTAAAATATAATGGGTGCACTAATCGTGCTGTAGAAGATTTTATAAATGTACTGTGGATGTGTATCCAATTTTAAGGCGTTTAAGATCAAAAGATAATCATACATTCAGCACACAACTTTCAGCAAATGAAATGATGAATGGCAACTGCAGTACTCCAACTGTTAAGCCCTGTTTACCCAATGAAAGTACCAGCACTGGTTGATGCCTGAACAAATCCCTGTCCAAAAATTCATTGTGCAAACAGAAAAACTTGCACCAATTTTTGCAAACTTACACAGAAAATAGCCTGTTCTAATTACGTACAAGTGTTCTGGAAATAATTTCATCCAGCATCCATGTTGAATGGACTTGCACAAGTACATAATTGCATTGTCTAAACAGGCCTTTGAGCATGATGAAGCATTTTCTCTGGTGGAGTGAGTAACCACGTGGAGTTTAATGGAATTCTTGATCAGATAGGGTTTTACAAAATCTTTTTTTTTAATTCAGTACCTGTAGGAAAAAATTAATTTGCTATGGATTCATTATGCATTATGGCAAAGACCCAAAGCACACCTCATAAATTTGGTAAGAACTTTAGATCAAAGAATCACCTGGAATGAATCCCCTTTAATTTTTGTGGGAGCATAGTGTTAAAACCATCCAATTTCTCAAGCAAGGGTATGGACTATATTTTAAGCCTCATGGAAACAAGTAAAATCAACTTTTATAAAATTTAGTCAATAGAATGAATAGCATTGTAAAAAGTGTTCTAAATACTAAAGGAGGAATCCATCACAAAAAGAAAATGTGGCTCTTTTTGGATATTAAAAATCCTAATTAATTATTGTATTTAACTATTGTTTCTTTAGATTAATTAATAAAATGACATTCTTTTGTTTTGGTCTAATGTCTACAATTTCAATGAACTTTTTCATTTTTAAACTTTAAGTTTTATTGTGTCCAAAGACTATAGATTGGCAGGATACTTGCTTGGAAGTCATTTTATTTTTTGAATAATGGCCTAAATGAAGGCTTATAAATATGCATCGTATTACTTTTTCTGAGTTTAGAAAACCTTTCGCAACTAGCCAGTTGATTCTTTTATATTTATTACTCCAGAATGTTTTATTTATAAGCATATTATTGCATATAATTTTCCTGAAGATTGAATTGAGCAAATGCAGTCTGTAACATATATGGCAGCGTAATGAATGGACATGGTTTTGTTGCAGGAGGGGTCGTGGCCGAACTCAGGTTTCAGTATTTGTACCACGATCAGTTCAGCTGCACTCAGGTCCTGGTGAAAGTTCTGTAGTATCCGAAACATCAGCAAGTTCCAGCCAAGATACTACAGATCCAAACAAGGCATCCAACAAAACTGGAATGACCAATGCAGACTTTCGTCAAATGCTATTGGCTGGAAAGAAATAATTTTATAATCTCACCTTTCATGTGATTCAGTTTTTAATGTTGGCATGCAAGATCTGCTGAAAAGTGTGCATAATCTGGTTTGTATTGAGATTTCAGATTGATTACAGTGGAGTAGTTAACCATCTGTTTCAAAAATGGTGAAGAATATGAAAGGCATCAGGTCTGCTGAAGTTATAACTATAGAAATGGGCATTATGCCTCAATGCCTACTGACTTTTTCCATCACTAGAGTTAATAGTGATAAGATGACTCAAATTTTTATTTTTTACAAATGTTACATAAAAATATCTTCCTATGTATTCCCTCATATGATCTCTTCTTATCCTTAATTTCTATTTGTCATAGATTATCATGCAATGGTATCTCAACTTTCATTTTCATCTAGAGAAGAATTAAATAATGGCAATGAATCCTTCCAGGCAACCTAAGAAATTACTAAAAAAAAAAGTTAAAATATTGTGGTCTGCATTGAATAATATTTGCAGAGGTCATGTATCTCATTGTGTTCCATGTAAGTGTCATTTATTTTCTCATTTTCATTGTAAAATGTCATAACATGAAAGTTGTTTGTGTTTGTGTGCGGAACATGTAGAGGTCATGTTTGTGATAAAGTAAATAATGAGAAATATAAGTAAAGAATTATTTACCCTTCATATTTATTTTTTAGAAAATGTCCTCAGCAGGTTGTCTTCAACACAAAGAGGCACATCTTTAAAATTTACAATAGGCGTGGTAAAAATATCAGTGAGTGTGAATATCAGTAATGGTGAAAGTATATATTTATCTTTCTGGTATTACACATAAGCATCGCCAGGGCAGAGCAGATGCCCCCTAGACAGATGAATGATGAAAAAATAAAAAATGGAAAACTTAAAAAATAAGGAAGCTTATAACTAAAAATCTGTTATTACATATACTAAAGGACGTGAAGAATGCTTAACTGATAAAATATACAATTGTGTATGGAAGCATGTTCAACATGTGTGATGTAGCCCCACCCATATTCCCTGATTGGCTGGATTGATACAAATGTTTCTAGTTTATTATGTTTGCACCTTTCCCTCTTAAGTTCCATAAAATTTTAATCTTCTCCTCCATGGCTTGGATGCTGTTAATTCATTGTCTGACCTTCAACTCATTCACTTAAGTGTGTAATATTTGATCACTTCTCTTTCGCATAGAGGTAACTCTGATGAGTAAATCCAAGGTGTATGATAAATGTGTTGCACCCCTTGAAATAATAGTAAATTCCGAGAAGGTGGTACAAATTTTAACCCATTTTGTTCCCTATTTCATAATCTAGGGAATACAGTTAGGACATTATTTTTAATGGCTAGCATAAAATGATAGTCATGAGACAGATAAGAATAGTTATAGGATACTTCATCCTTTTTCTACTCTATTCATATGATGTTCTACAATTCAGAATTATTTATATATAGGTTTTATCTTCGAACTGAAGAGGTGCAAAATGACCATAGTTGTCGACGCACCCTATAAACAAAATAATACTACTAATTTTACTATAATATGAGGTGACAACAGCTCAAAGAACAGTGTTTTGGTCATTGGAAGCTATATTAGCAGAAATGGATGCAAAAGTGAACACAGGATAATAAGCAAACAAGGAAATTCTATCAAAAGAAAAACACTAACAGCTTTCAATTCAAGGCTGGAAGGAAAATTTGAGCTGATGCCTAATTGTCCAATAACCATCCATGAATGTAATTTCCAATTGAACCATCAGGAAAAACGAAACCATGGAAATTTGAAGTAAGAGAACAAAATCTAATAAAAATTATTTTTTATTTGTGAGACATGAAAAAGTCTAAGGATATAATGAAGTGAAAAAGATATACTATTTATTGGAACATACATTCTAAATTATTGCATCATAATGCATGAAGATCAAAGTAGAAGCTAATGAAAAGAATGCTAGAAAAAAAATCCTGGGTTAACTTCACAAAGCATTGTACATGAAAACAAAGCATATAAAAGTATCAAGGAATAAGTTGATAATGAAGTTATTTAAAAGGAAAAATTCTTAGATGCGTATGAGTAAATGTGTCTATTAGTTGTTCATAATGAATTAGGTTTGATACCCAGCATTTAGTATATTATGTTTAAAGGTGTTCAGGAGAAATATGATTAAAGGAATATGAATCAATGAATGTGAAATGCTTGTATTTTCATCAGCTGCATAGTTTTTTGGCCCCAGACTATTTTGGTGTGCCATAAGTCCTCTTAGTATAAGTTATTAGTGTTGATTTGGCACAGGATATTAGTGTAGGATTCTTGGACCCGCAATAATGATTATGATCTTGTGGGAAATGAGTAAACTTATTCAATTCAATAATATCATCATTAATGTACATTTTGTAAAATTTGAAAACGTTTGAAAATATCCTCAGTATTATATCTCATACAGTAGATTACATTTTATAAGTACTCCTGCCATCATTTGCTGAAGGGTCACAGAGGTCTCACTGCTCATTGGCGCATTGCATTACTGATTGTACTTAAGAGAGAAAGTAGCAGTTCAACATTGTCTCTCCTACTGCTTGTGTGCAACTGGCATCATCTCAACAAGTAGTAGGTTGTATAAATTAACTGGTGAGCTATTTATGCCTGCGAATCTATTCCATGAACAACTCTCTACATTCCCAACAATTTTTCTCCCATATAAATCTTATTTTGCTCCTCTTTAAATGTCTATTTGTTAACCACCAATAAAAAATTATGAATATTGTCCCTAAATGTTACCTCTCCCAAAGGTTGATAAATGAAATTAGCTTTGTTTGTAATATATACTGTGATCCTTTTCTCCTAAAAGCTTTTGCATATCTCTATAAAAATGTTGCACAATATATTTGATTCAGCCACCTCAAGTATTAAAATCAATTTTACTTATACCTTTCACAAGAATAGACAATTATCAAATTTTTTTAAAAATATCAGTTTCTTAGATAAAGATCGGGCCAGCCAATAGGTTGGCTTATTGCTGGTTCATTAATTGCTTTTCATAATAATTATATATTTTTATAACTCTGATGCATCAATAGTTGGAGTTATAAAATATGTATATCTTATCTAAAGTAATGCCATTTTATTAATATACTATTTTCAAATGTCACTGACTTTCATATACTGATTTTTAAAGGATTAATGTAAGCAACAGTGAAATACTTCACCATAGAATAGTGAAAGTTGGCATGCATTGCTCTTTTTAAATTGACACTGCATTGTGTTGAATATAAAATATAGATGCATGTTATGTAATTAGAGGTAAAGTTTTCCAGATTTTTTTCCATAGTGTTATATCATCGTATTTTATTTTATGGTTACTCTTATTCATTGGTCTCCTATGTCTTGAATGAACCACTGACGTCAAAGTTTTTATGCCTAATATTTACTCTTCCTTCACATTTCTCATTTCATTTACTTCTTCAGAAATCCAACTATTTAATTCTTTGTTTATTTGTATCTGTCTTTGTGAAGGAGAGTAGCATGGGGATACTTCTTGCATTGATTTACCATCATTGATACACCACTTAAGAAATAAAATGATTGAAAGTAATGGATTAAGATGACTGTGATAGCTGAAAAGAAAAAAAAATGATAGAATCCCCAATATATTAGAAGAAGACAAAGATAGTGCAAAGTGACCTGGAGGAAGGCCACGTAAATGGTGGATAGATGATGTGAGAGAGAACTTACAGAAGAGAATGTCCTGAGATGAAGCATGCAGGGAGAGAGAACAGGAAAAGATGAAGAAGATTGGTTTATACCTAGACCCACAGGTGGTGGAACAGAAGAGGCTATAGATAGATTACTCCATTTCATCTACCTCCAACTTGGCCAGTCTGTATAAGAAAGATGAAAGAAGCTCAGTGGTGTACAGGGTAAGTCTTATCTGTTTGGTACTTATCCTCTTTTTGTAATTTCCATTCTTATTTATCCTTTCCTATATATTTTTAATTGTTTTCCTGCTTCTCTCAAGTTTAAAGCCCTCACCATTTTAATTCCTAATTCCTCACATTATTGTTGGACCCAATGTAGTTTAAGATGATTATTTTGGAAAGCATTGACTGGTTACAATATGACAAAGATAGCATTTACTACTGTTTTAATGGAATATTTGGGTCTAGGTACTTAAGCAAAACATTTTAAATCAGTCTTTTTTTTAATGGGTTTAAAAGAATCTAATGTCTTATTTCACAGTTGTAGACTTGGAATCAAAAGTAAGTTATATAATACATATTAGGATTTTTTGTGTTTATCCAATAGATTTTTTAACATTCTTATGCACTGCTATAGTTACAAATCAGTTTGATCATGTAGAGATAAATTTTGCACAATTTCAGTCATCAGGACTTTCATCCATTGACTAAGATCATAAATTTTAAAATTCACCCTTCAACCTAATTTAAAAGTTATCCATATTATTTGAATATTTGACCTCTATAAGAATTCTCAATATTTTAATTATGAAGGTTTGGAATACTATTAGGATTTATTTTTATATTTAAGACCAATGAACTGTATGAAATCATGAAATAAATTACCAAAATGATTCATATGTAAATCTATAATTTATAAGCAAAAAATACATCCCAAATTTCCTGAGTTTCAAAAATACAATAGTTTGGACCTAGAGTGAAGTATATCCTTATATGTAGTGTTGATTAGTAAGTGTTCAATGAGTATCTGTACATTTAGGTTTTTATCAGCTACTTTTTGTAACATTAATGAAAATTACATATAAGAAAATATTGATATATTTTAATAAAAAATTACTTTGTACAAATATTTTTACACAGACCATACACTTTTAGCAAAATTATAGTTGTCACTTTTCTACAGAGATTTCTGGAAAATATCTTAGGAAAAAAACTAATATAAAACTTAAACTTAACAAGCATAAATAAAACCCACAGTCTCTTAATGGAATGGTCTAGTTATATCACTTTTACTTAATGTCCTAACAGTTGGCAGTGTTGTTATTCACGTTTACACTTTAAACCACTGGATTGTTGTTGTCAATGTCATCTTGTGATGACCTTTTTGATCTCCTTGGAGGAACAACTGGTGGCACGTGCTCTGGTTCTATTGGGACAGCTACAGCAACTCCTATTCTCCTCCCTTCCTCTCTCTTTATCCACTTTTTGAAACTGTCTCTCGCATGATAGTAATAGAGATAGAGGAGAGCAAAAATTGCAATGACTGTAATAAAGGCACATCCCACCACAATAAGGATGATTGCCCACCAAAACAATCCTCCTTCCAGCTCTTGTTCCACTTTACCAGACTTGGAGTTGGCATCTTCTTTATCTTTTCCATCTGGAATTTCATTGTCAACACCACCCTCCTCTTCATCTCCTCCGCTTGGGAATGGTGTATCATCAACACCACCACTCTCTGTTTGGATTGAGACGTCCGCACAAGAACGAAATTCTTCCTGGGGTCCACAGCCCACTGCTCCTGTCCCATTGGCACATGTTCCCCAGTTGTTTCCTGCTATGTATCGCCACTGCAATACACACTGGGAACAAGTTAGTCCATCGGGAAGACGATATCGTGCTTCAAAAATCCTATTCCCACCTCCTCCCTCTGTGCCTGGGTACACTCTAGCTCCACCTGTTGAATCGGCTCGGTTGAGTAAATACTTATCCAAGCAGGCTTGGGTAGCCTCACGTCGATAATTGTTCTGAGGGCAGATGCGGAATTCAAAGTATCCTTTGTGGTTAGCTGTTAGTTCCACACGAATTGGCACCACCGATCCCACCTTGTAATTTCTCACTACGATACCCTGGGCATACTTTCCTCCTGCCTCATGTGCTCTGGGCTGAAAAGAGAAATTAATCATCATGAATTCGATTTACAATATTTAACATGGATGGGTTATTGGATTATATTCAATAACAATGTTTTATGAGTGATTATTGTTCTGTTTTTCAAATCACTATTTAAATAAGTTATACACTTTCATAAAATTATTATTACCCAATCTAAAATTCTATTTAGAGCTATTTGTAGTAACTTAATGCACTAAGTCTTCCATTAAGTATTAATTTTGAGCTTTAAAAGCAGACCATTTTATAATTTTCTACGATTAAGCTGTAGGTTGCAATTTTCTAGAAAAAGTTGCAATACTTTGTTAAAATTGAATTTATCATCATACTATATTTTCACTGAGTATTGCTATTAAGGCAAATGCTTTACCTTCATCCCTATTGCCATCACTACCATCTTAGAACTGAGGTTGACTTTGCAGAGTTTAGAGCCTAAGCTTAACCATTAAGTGTATTTTGATTCACTTCTTCATTATCAACTAATTATATATATTATAATTTTTCTTTCGAGATCAAAATAGGGGTTTGTTGTATTTTCCAATCTATACTCGCGAAATTTATTAATAACTAAAAGAATGAACTAGATTTCACATCTCTCTCCCTTTACAGTTCATCTAATATTGAAGAATTTAAAAATTGAGTTAAATATAACTTGTGAAAAGTGTAAGTGTAGATTTGTAACATATGCATAGTTCTTTACAGTTAAGAAACTAAGTAATTATTTTATACTCACGGTATTCAATGAAAATATATTTAATCCACGATAAAACAATAATGCCCGCAGAGGTATGCGAAATGCAATTTGGATAATTTAATTATTTTATATTTTTGTGGTCTTACTAAGCTTTTAAGTCAATATTTTAACGGATTCACCTCGTGTTAATTACGATGTTAATTAATTTTGACGCTGGAATAGTTGTCACACCCACTGACTTGGAACGAGTACTCCAGCTCTTGAATGTGTGTCACGAACTCACCGCTTACGTTCGAATCGATCTCCTTACCAGAGCGCTAAACATGAAACAACCGTAGCATCTGCTGCCAATAAAAAGCATCCAAATGGATTCTGTATCCAACAAAAAAGATGCTGGATGACTTGTTTCAGATTTAGTTTACTAGATCAGATGTTTCACCAAATTTTTGACTTAATTACAATTGAGAAACTCGAACGCAACACGCAGTTCCTGTAAATTGTTAGAATCTAGAAGTACCAGAATAAGTGATTCACTGAAATAAGTGTTTTGCAGTAATTCATTACACCGATTTTAAACTCCAGATTTTTGTTGAATTGGCAATAATTACCATATCATTCAGTATATTTGCAGGATACTGTACGTATTTAGAGCTCTCAGCACCCATCGGGAACGCCTTCATCTAGGTTATGAATCCTAGACCGCTATTCGAGAGCCACTTAAGTTGTAAAAGAATTTTTTCATGCCAAAAATCGTTATAGATTATCTCTTTCACGGGAGGAATTTGAATAACACGTGGAAATTGTAATAATTAGTCTTTTCACATGGCACAATGAGGTACTGGTTTATTTACGTAAGAGGTAAACACGAATTTATACTGTGTTTGCATCAAGAATTTAAAGGTTTCTTCTACCCTTCCATACCTTCGGCAAAAATAAATTTTAAAAGTCAGGTAAAGGTGTAATCTCTCCCCAGGAATGTTTAGTATAGACTTAGAAGAGGCAATAAATGGGATATGTATAAAAAAGGGGAATTACGGAATTTAAGTGAACGGTGAATAAATTAACATGCTACGTCTCGCTGATGACATCGTTATAATAGCAGAGAAGCATGGGGATTGCAGGACGAACAACGAAACAATCCCTGACAGAGATTAACGTAAGAATAAATATGAAAAATACTCAGATCTTCGTGTGCGGAAGAGGGAAGATGATTGCAGACGTGATGCTACAAGGAGAGAAATTAGAGCAAATGGATTTCCTCACCTATCGTACTTCGGAAGTAATATAAAATGGGACAGAAGAAGTTCGTTAGGCATCAAGCAAAGAAGGCATTCGTGGTGAAAGGAACTTCTATGCTCAAGCAATATAGCTCTACAGACAACGAAGCAATATGAGTGAAGTCTTCTCGGGATCTCCACCGGGTCAGATCGTATGTGGCCGACGTTTCGAAGGCGTAAGTTCGTTAGGCATCAAGCAAAGAAGGCATTCGTGGTGAAAGGAACTTCTATGCTCAAGCAATATAGCTCTACAGA
>WURS02469212.1:0-13126 GCA_011762765.2 Rhinocypha anisoptera | reverse complement strand
AATGTGTTTCTTAACATTTTCATTTGGGAGTGAATGTGAATGTTTGGTGGTGGCTCACCCCCTGCCACACGCCCTTGCGGTGGCCTGCAGGGTAAAGCTTAGAAGTAGAAGTAATATTATGTAAATTAAAATTATACATTAATAGTATAGTGAAACATTATTAATACAAGAAAGAACGGATGGTTTCCCGGCGTATTGCGTTGGTGAAGGCTGTTCGAGTTCTCCACCGGGTCACTCACTGCATTTCTGCCTGCATGCAGAAATGCAAAGAGTGACCCGGTGGAGAACCCGAATAGCCTTCACCATTATTAATACAGTAAAATTATCGGAAATTAAAGTTTAAAAAAATACATTTCTATTCTCACGCTCCTGTTTCTTCCGCTATTTTGCGACGCAAGACTTGGATTATTTGACATAACAATGAAAAACTCAGATGCACATGATAAATAAACTGAAATTCTACAAAATAACACTGGATTATTACTATCGGTTTCTTTTTCATAGTAAACATCATCACGTACCGTGTAAACAAAACCGATCGTAATAAACCAGTGTTATTTTGCGGAATTGCAAAGTTTTATTTAGTTCGTATGCATCATAAAGGAGTTCCACACAGTAGGCCGAAGACGATTTCTCGCTGAGATTATCTGTCGTGAATTTCATCATTTGGGGGAAGTTATTTTTTCACCCACGGCCTCTTCTTTATGGAAAAGTCCCTATTTGTATTTAATCAAAAGATGACAAGCGATGATTAGAGTATTAGTATTAACGTTTATCAGTGTCACTCAGCTGTCAGTTTATCATAATCGTGTTAAAGGAAGTATATTTATATTATGCATTCAGTTATTTAGCACACTTCTGTTTAGTTCTAGATTATTTGGATAGGACGAATGTATGAGGTTTAATTAATTTTGAATAATTTGTATCATGGTAGTAGTTAAATCTCTTACGTTTTTCCGTCATTCCCCACCCTGCTACTGTGGTGTTTATTCCTGATTTTATGTCAGCTATATTCAAACTGAGATCTCCAACTGGCATACACACCGGAGCGATGTAATCTGGAAGAGAAGTGATTTTGTTTTGGTAACGAAATTGTTTGTTGGATTTCAGACATAAAATCTATGTAATGGCAATCATGAAATCCGCGTTCACAGTGGATAAGGTAGTTCGCTTTATACCTCTACTCATCCGCATATAAAATCCATGACTCACAAGTGAACTCCACGGCTGACTTGAGGCGAACCAGGGCGATGTCATTCAGCAGGGCCCTGCCCGGGGCGTACTCTGGATGAACTATCCTCATCTCTACGGGATAGTCTTTGGGAGGTTCGGCTCGGCAAACCTCGAGCTCCTTCGGAGTCATGAGATCCTCTTCCATTTTCGAGCAAGCCGTCACTTCATCGTCTGTCTCCGTGTTGTATTCCCCCAGGCGAACCGACACTCTGAAATCATTCGATGGATAATACATTAGAACTCATTAGAGAACATAGTAAATCATTATTTATTTATTTATTTATGCAAACATAAAAATAATGTTGAACTCTAGGAAGGATGGAGAGGGCCGGCCTGGAATCGGCAGAAATGTGTATATGAAGTGGTAGGTTAAAAATTAATTGAATGGAGAGAAAACCGAATGTTATGATGCAGTAAAGGAAAGTGAAATTCTTGATTTTTGTACTGAGACATTAGAGTAAGATTGAAAATTTTTAAGGAAGGCAAAGTTTTAAGGAAATAAGGGAAGGAAAAGACCAAGAAAACAATATATCTATGAAAACCAGAAGAGAACGGTGGTGGAGGGGAACTGTAAACTCAGAAGAAGACGGGATCTCCTGGATGCAACGACAGGGTTTTTTTTTATATAGTAGACGGATGTATTCACAAAGAACTCGTCTCATTCTCACAGAAACTCTCATTCTCCACTACGGATGGCTTTTGAAAATCGGGACGTAAGTCGGATTTAGTATCTCGTTAAACTCTCTATCAGTTAAGAGTTCTTTCATTAAAAATAGAAAGATATTTACCTGAGAAAATGTATAATTTTAGGCTTAATTTTAAATTCAACATGTGATCATTTCTAATTATTTGATTATAATTTCTTGGTATCTCAAGTTCTTGAGAGAGAAAATTAATTTTTATTGCAAAGTTAATTCCAAAATATCTATTATGGACAACTATACTTTCATATAAAATATATTTTTTGACCGAATGTGCTATACTTTGATTAATAAATTTGACATTAATAACTTTTTCTAATAATTTAAGGTTCAAAAATTTATTTTAAATCTACATGTATTCAAATATGTACTCATTCTTTATTTAATACAAATGGACTATTACTAAGGCGTTTCCTAATAGTTTGATACGTAAAGCCGATTAATATTTTTGTTTATTTCAAAACTCAATGGTGTCTAATGTAGAACATATTTCATAAATACATCATATGAAATATATATGATAGTGTAACTCCCAAAGTATGCATACACGTTTGACAAATACAGTAAAACCTCTCTCTTACGGGCACTAATGGTCCAGCAGCAACAGTGTCCTTAAGTCAGAGGTGTCCTTAAGTTAGAGATGAGACCAAGAGCATATGATTCTGACGGGGAATCAAATTCTGCCCGTAAGGGGGAGGCGTTACGTAAGAGGTGTCCGTAAACGGAGGTCTCACTGTACGTATATTCAAAGACAGCATACTCATTCCATTCTCCAGCATCTGTTTACTTATGAAAACAGAGAAGAATCGGAAGTCACACCCCGGCATTTGATATAATAATTCGTTGTGGCAGTTTAAGTGTCTTGAATTCGATCGATCATGAGAGATGGCTTTATTTTTGGCTGGGTAAGGAATACTAATAATAGGCAATTGAAGCTACCCTTTCGAAAAGGTAAAACAGACCTTTTTCCTTACCATTTACGCTAGTAGCGAAATAGAGGAAGGAATTTTAGAAGTAAATTTTTATTGTCTTGCTTGGTAAATGTTTTAGAAATTTAAACCGGGCTTCTTGTGTAATTAAATATATAATGTAAATTGTTGTATTCAAAGGTTAAAAATCGAATTATTCTACAGCAGTATTTATGGTCTCTTGTTTTCATATTGAAAGCTTTGAAAATATTAAGGGAATGAGATAATAAATTTAAAAGTGCAATATTTTCAAAAGTAGAGAGTGAAGACATGTATATCGAAGATATTGTGAGTACTTACAGCTCATATCTGAAGTCCTTGACACAATGTGCAGCAGTGAGAATATATCTGTCATTAATAAGGGTGCCCCCACATATAAATTTCAGGCCACCAAAGTATACATCTGTAAAAATGAGTAGGAAGACAGGATATGAATGACTAAAAGTAGATAATCTACTGTTATTTCCTATACAGCCATTTTGCTGTTAACTTAATAAGAATGATGGAATTTCGACTAATGTTTAAAATAAAACCATTAATTACGTAAACTGGACTTGTCTCCCTTTCTAGAAAGATCCTTCTGCATGCCCAGTTTACTTTCAATAAATAAAAATAAAATTGAAGTTTATTCTGAAAAATCAACATATCCTCCGATTAATAGATGAAATATCTTAGAATATCTTCAAATAACTTGGGACTTGGGATTAATGACATTTTTGGAGACACTTTTCCTTTAAAAAAGGTAATTCAAAACATTTAAGTCTTGATCCGAAATTTAATCGTTGTCTCAGTGTAAAAAATAATTAAATGAGCGGTCTGACATTGTCCAGCATGTTTTGTAGTTCTCTTATTAGTTTTTTGCATGATAGTTTCTTCTTTTTGTGCGTAATGCATGACGTGTATCATGTGTATGTGAATGTATGGTGGTGGCTCACCCCCTGCCACACGCCCTCGTGGCGGCTTGCAGGGTATTACGTAGATGTAGATGTAGATATGAAGGGCGGAGTTGACAGGTCTGTTGCCTGCTTGTTGAGGCATTTCAGTTAGCCTACAAGAATCAGCGTTTCCTGTATGGCGTGCACCATTCTTCACACACACGGTAGTTTTGCAAGGCAAGTGAAGCTAGAACAATGCTATCAACCTTATCAGGGCTCAGGTTAATTGTCGCCAAAAAAACTCTGGATCTACTACTTAAAATCCCGAACGCATTTTCCACTACTCTCCTCGCCCTGCTCAATCTGTGATTGAAATTCGCTTTTTGTGGCGTTAGGTCCCTATTGGGGTAAGGCTTTAAAATTCTTGTACTTAATGGGAATGCATCGTCCGCTACTACTACATAAAATACTTTTACCTGACCATCGTCCAGTTTCTTGTCGGGTGGAAAATTGAGCGAGTTGTTCGCAATAGCAGTGCTTAGTTGGCTCTCTCTGAAAAATACACCAACACTAATTCTGCCATTGACATCGACGTCGACTAATAAAAACTTATACTCAGCGCGAACGACAGCAAGTAGTACTATGGAATGGCTCCCCTTGTGATTATAATAATATGACCCGGCAGCAGCTGGTGAGCGGAAAGCAATATGTTTTCCGGCCATTGCACCCAAACATAATGGGAAATTCCACGTCGTTTCAAATTTCAGAGTTATTTCTTCCCATTCCTGGCTCGATCGGGGGACCTAGAAGAGGTGCGCATGAGTTGGAAGTCATCGGGGATTTTGCATGATGCATTGAAGAAATTTAACCAATATTAATTACCTTCAAAAATTGCATCCTCAAATTTTTATAGATGCTTTTGCAAACTTGAGGTACGATGAGGCTTATGGTGCTGTGGTGCATTCTTGTAGCATACATAAGGGACCGGTATGATTCTCCGGTCGCCAGAAATCTCAGCGTTAGAGATAACCTGCAAAAAATTACTCGTGAGTCGAAAGTGGTCAACTGGCAAACATCACTCATGAAAATAATCAGTTCCCAAAAATGGAATTAAATAATTAAACTACTGTCACCTCTTTTCGGGAGAAATTGAATCTCTCATCAATGTATCTTCTCTCCTTATGTCATCAGTTACCATGCCCAAAATTTCATGAAATTGCTCCTCCGACATTCGCATGAAGTTCCTGAACGCATCCCTGTCTTCAAATGCCAATTCCTGGTGGACCATGTTTAGCAACCCTCTACCTCTCTCTCTTCTCTCAATCCACTCCCTGGTCCAAATTGACCGACGCCTTCTTCGCTGGACCAACATTCCTGCCGCTCCAAGAATCACACCGATCGCTGCAACAGTTGCAGCCGCTGTTGCCTCTTGGTCATCCATTTCCATTGCCGTTAGCAAGTCAGAAAAGAATCAAAAGTCCAGGAGAAGCAGTGTTCGAAATATGGTTGCAAATATCAGAAGTCCAGGAGAAGCAGTGGTCGAAATAGGTAATAAAAATCCGAAAAATCAAAAGTCCAGGAGAAGCTGTCGTAAAATAAAAGTAGAATCCAACGCACAGCACTATCTCTCAATACAACAAATGAAGGTAGCGTTTTTATTAACAAATCTCTACCAGTGGCCTGATGCATAAAAAAAGAATCGCGCAATGCGTCGCTATTCCACAGAAAAATTGTGCGAACACATGCACCGTGTAAACACCCTTTATTCGAGGTCGCAAGAAATACATTCGAGTTCACATTCACGGTTTGATGTTGAATGAACTCGCGCGAGTATATGCACCGTGTAAACACCCCTTTAGGTATGACGTTACACATGAAAAAACTGCACAGTTATTGATAACAACAGAAATAAATTGATAAATAAATATTTCTGTTGTTATCAACATGGATTTCCACAAAGTCTCGGCCTTAACCATCTCTCGAATGCACAGTTATTACTTTCTTTATTACTACCTGGGTTTCAATCATCAGGCTGATGATGTACATAGTAACATTGAAACCCGGGTAGTAATAAAGAAAACTCTTTTGTGGAAAATTGAATGTTATTATATTCATAATGATGAAATTCCACCGCACCACGCCAGGTACTTAACCCACTGACTGCACAGTTAAACACTGACCGTGAGTGGGCCCCTTTAGGGATTGTTAACAATGCACAGAACGTTCTTCCTTTGGTCACATGCGTCGATTAATGTCATCTACGAACTTCCATCTAATGATTAATTAAAATCACATTTATGTCATAAAAACAGTATTAATACAAAGATAACTCTAAAAGAGAGGATCGGTATGGCCTTATGAGGAACAAAGGTATAATACAGGCAAAAGTTTCCAGGTGTGTGGTTTCAAATCTGATCAGTTCTAACATATCAGCTTCTTCAGACCGGTAGGAAAGGCATAAAAGGATGGGAACCTGGAAGGATAGAAGGAATATGAAGCACGTAACATAAGCATTTAGAGAGATCTCAATGCAAAGATTATAGACAAGTTATAATAATGTATGTAATATAAAAATACACGTTTATTGAAGCTTTTTATAGGATAGACTGGAAACTCTTATTATCCTCGGTCACTCTTGAGTCTCGAACCACTGGCGTTAATATCACTGGCGTCATGTACGTATAATGGGCGAAAATTACATGCGACAAGTAAAACATGACTTCCCTCTGTCACGACAACTATATTCAACACTTTCACAAAATAATCAATTGAGAGAACTGAAAGCAAGAGAATAAATTGGAGAGACTGATTCTCAGTATCCGGGTTTACGGGTGACTTAGTCGCTCGTGTGGAACAACCGTAGAAAGACGCGGATCACATGCTAACGACTAAGGCATGAAGAACTAAGGAGATTTAGACAGAGGATCAATATAAAAAAATACCAAAACGATGTTGATAGTAGATAGGCACAAAAGCAATACGCAAACTGAAATACACTACTTGAAAATTCAGTTACTGCAGTAGTCCAGGAAACAGAAAAAATATCGTTTTTTTTATTTTTGTTTCGAAGCCAGTTTTCGATATATCTAAGTTAGAAACTCGTACAAAGTACGCGCGTTGCTGGGACTCCTATTGTTTATAAATAAAATTCCCCTTTTTTAAAGAAATAAATAAGAAGTAAATGTTTTATATTTTCATTGATTTTAATTAGGAATTTAAAATATGACTCTACCGGAATTCCATTTTGAATTGACCCGAAAAGTTTATAAACCAAAATTTATGGCTTTCAACATTTAGCGTGTTGGGATAAACGAATAATATCCCAGCAACCAATTGACCGAATGTGTTTTACAAACTGTCAATCGATTAGGATTTAAACATGCTTCCTTTTAAATTGTTAAAAGATTTGAAAGTTTGCTCTTGTAATTAAAATTTACTTTTTAAAATGGCCGTTTCGGACGGTTTTTCGTTAATTTTGCAATGAAAAAATAATCAAATCAAACTTACTATGGTTCAAATTAAAGATCTTTTAATTGCCTACAAATTATATTCTGCTATTAATTCTCCAAAAATATTATATTTGGCTTGTAGATTTTAAAAACATATTTTGGCCAGTTTTTGACGCTCGCATCTGCAAAAAACATCGAATTTTGAGTTTGGGGTATCTTTCATCCCCCCATGCAACGTAAAACAGATCTCATCCATTCCATATGTCCCAAAAATCGATATTTTGTTTTTTAAGGACTATAGGTATGTTAAAGAGTTCTTGTCCACCTGAGCAGCCAAATAGGCAATGCAAATGAGTTTCGATGATGTAAAGCGAAGAACAGCCGTCGTTAAACAAGCGTTCCGCAGTAGGCTTAACTTGCAAGTCTTTTCAATGGACATTAGGAAAAGATTTGCTGAAAAACTCGTTTGGAGCGTGATCACATATGGTTGTGACGCCCGAGAGTGTCTTCGAGCACACTGGAAGAAAAGATCAAGGGGGATGTTTTACTCACTCTATGCGAACGACTTGCTGATTAACTCTACCCTCCACCCGTCGAATTGACTTTCTTTTACCGGATTCTCGTTACTTCCAAAATTATATTTTTTAAAAAGAATGAATTCTGTTTTTTCCTCTGAATTACTATTTGTAGATTTTTTAATTAAAAGGTTCTTTAACTTTCTATTTAAATATCCACTCAAATGTAAATTCTTGCATTTCACGAAGCATTTATGACATTGATCAAAATCTCATCTTATGGATACTCTGTGATACTTATCCCAAAGGGTTAATGATTTGTTCATCCTCGAGTTTTATGTTTTCCAATTGTAGGAATATGGATAAGACGTTATTATCATAATTTTTAGTTGGAAACTCTTACAATAATATTAACTCATGAAATTAGCAAAAAATTTTATTCTAAAAATATACATCCAATTCTATTAACAAAATGTTCATTGATGAAAATGGCCGTCCCTGGTAACTTTCAACTCATTACATTTCATCTTTTTTTCTTTATTTTTGGGTATTGTTTTTAATATTTGATTATTTCTTAGCAATATATAATTTTAATTTTCTTTGTCATTTTAAAACATGGACATTTAACAAAGCATGGACATCGAATTAGGAATTAAAGTCCTCATTAGGCGAGAACGCGTAGCTGTAAACTTGTAATTTACCAGAAATAACCTTTTAGTACTGAGAGTAAAAAACAGCACTTTTCCACATAAAAATAAAACTTTATTGTACGACGTACGTTTCAGCACACTCCTTTTTTGTCATCCTTTTTTGTACCTGATGATAGCTCAGTCAGCTGAAACGTACGTTGTACACTAAAGTTTTATTTTTCTGTGGAAAAGTGCTGTTTTTTACTCTCCGTATGAATCATCTCCACCACATCACGCCTGATTTGGTGAAAACCTTTTAGTACATAATTTTGGTAACACCATCATTAATTTATGATTTTTAATTATTGGCAAGTATAAGGTTTATATAAATAAATCATCAAAATTTCCACAAATGTTAGTTACAAAATAAGGTTTTATTCTAGAATTGTAATTGTATTTCTGAACGGCACTTTCACAAATGTCATTTTAGAAATACAGGCTTATTTTCGAACTGTATTTTTTTTCGAATCATCATTCTTGAGATTGTAACAATGGTAATGGCACCCTTTTGGAGACACACACACACATGTTCAGAAATTAGACCATCGTCTCCTGTGAATCCTTGCATTTATCGTAATTTTGAAACTATCTTGAGAAACATCAGATCTCAATGTCATCCATTCTGAACATATACTGATGAAGCCATTCGAGAGAGGTGCTCATGTAGTACAGGGATGCACAGGATAGAAAGATGCCGGCGATTCCCACTGACCGCTCAATAACCTTGAATCTGAAGTCATTGGTGCACAAAAATAAAACATTAACCATTAGACTATGAAAATCTGATTTAAAATAGGAATTTATTTTGAAGTTAAGAGAATGAACAAAATAAGAGAAATGACGTGACACCACCCGAGTACACTAGATTATAAAAAGTTTTTAAAATGTTCTTTTCCGTGGGAGGAGAAGGGGTGAGAGCCAGGCGAAAAAAAATTTTATAGCAAAGACCCAAATTACATTTCTTTCGACCCATAAATGAAGTTTTAATATAATTTGTTTCTTCAAAGTAACGAATTGAAATATACTCCTTTAGCTAACGAGAAATTTGTAATATTTATTTAAAGTCTTTACTTAGTGGAATATATCTTGTTTTTGTTATATTTACTCACGTCATAAAATGTGAGTAACATTTAAGAAGCAACACGCGATCGCCATTAACCTTGCGGTTGTCTCACACCACCCTTGTTAGATTACGTAGAATGTGCGTGTAAAGTGAAACCAGTCTTAAGCGGCTACCACTAAGTTCACTAAATAATGGCCGCTGAAGGAGGCGACTGCTGAAAGGAAAGGGCATATACTATGCATGGAACATATTGGAAAAAAGATCCAGATATAATAAGTGCCCGCTTTTGGAAGTTACCGCTGAATAAAGGTGGCCATAATATGCGGTGAAATAAAGGAATATGAAGTATATTAACCTATAAGACTCTTTGGTCTGATATTATTAACACTAATGATGACGAGATAAATTGAAATATTTAAAGGCTACACAGCGGAATAGAGTAAATTAAAAAACACCAGGCTCCTATATATGACGTGTAGATGGTTGAAAAAAATGAGAAAGAATTACAAATATTCTCGTTTGTCTATTGATGTAAGAAAATTCAATTTGAAATTAATGTTAGCAATACGGATGACAAGTGCCTTCTGATAAAAGCAGAGTTGGACTTAAATACTTTCTGCATTTCCGAAGAACGACTTTTACAACTCGATGAATATCGTCATCACCTGATGAAACGAAAAAGTCGTAAAATGAAATATTTTTTGTGGAAATATAAATAAAATTATTTAAAACCAACAATGTCTTTATCGTGAACATCCACCAATTGACAGCCTCCTCAGTAAATTCCAAGTAATTTCTCCCTAAAACCAAAGATACCCTATACTAAGCCACAACATATGTGAATGTAACTAAAAATAAGAAGCGAAACAAAACAAAAATAAAAAATTGAGAATAATGATTAATAAAGAAAACAAAGCAAAAGGACAAGAGATTTAGACAAGTACGGAATTAAGAAAAATCTCAAATCCCTATTCACGATGAATACGTAAAAAAGCCACACTTGATAGGAAAATAATTAAATAATGCAGCTATATATGTGACACAAGTCGACGATTCAAACAGTAAAAGAAAATGAAAAAGCAAAAAAGGGAACATTTGGCTATAATTCAATCGCTGTTTGAAATTTGAAGAGGTAGAACCTTATCAGATTGAACTTATAGCTATCGGTTTCATGAAGAAGGGAATGATAGAATGACGTAAGATTTATGATATTATTAGTTAGGCATTATTCAATTTTTCTCTCGCCTATGTGTAGAAATTCGTTAATTTTGGGTTCTTTGATGCACCTAAAAAAACAAATTATGAAGTATATATATATATAAATCCTTACTTACATTTGCGAGTTCCTCAACGAATTTCGCAATACTGCAGAATGTGATTTCATCATGTCTTGTCTTATTTGGGCAACGTAACACTCTATGTAATCGCTCCATTCGACAGTTCTGATGTCGAAATCAAATTCCGACAAATCATAGCCGCTACTGTCTGCGCTGGCTTCTTTTATGTACCTTTTTCTTAGCTTCATCAGTTCATCGTCGTAAAATTTAAACTGAGTGATCATGAAATAGAAAAGGGTGTCGATTCCACTCTTTGCTTTCTTTTGTATTTGGGTGAAACTGAAAAAATAAATTAAGAAATCGACATTAGTACACAAACCCGCAGCAGAGAGCTGCTAATAGAACCGGAAAAAATATGTTCATAATATTATGCGTTTCATTTTGTTTGTATACAATATTTGTTCATTATAAATATATTTCTCTTATGTTTAATATTTTTTTATTGAGACGATTTTGGGGGGGGGGTCATTACCGTCGGGAGTTCAGAGAGTTGGGAGGATGATGCGGGGGATGGAAGGAAAGAGATTGGTGCCATTAGGTGGACGCCGGGTGAGAGACGGAGTGAGAGGGGGAGGGGAGAGAGGGAGTTCCGTGACTCACTCACCTGTCCATCCCCGTCACCGCTCGGTGGAAAAACCGAACCATGGCCTTCCACCCCAAGCACGGAGAGCGATAATGCGAGCCGGGACTGGGAAAATGAGAAAGGAGTCATCTTTCCACTTCGTGGAAACGCCGTCATGCTGAATCCATGCGTCTCTCTCGCGATCGTCCTCGTTTTATTCGTAAACAGTAGCGGTCACGTCCTCTACTATAACAGGAATTCACCGCCAAAATTATTTGAAGACGACAATCTATTGGACTGGATCTATTTTTTGAGAAATAAACACGTACGTATTTGGAAATTTTTTTTTGCGAATCCATCAAGTGGTCACCCAACAGAATCACCTCATGATTTATACAGAAGAGAATCCAAACTAGTTCGAGATCTCGTCATATCGGGAGTATGTAATTTGGATAATTTACGTCGCGAAGAACGGAATGGGAATCCAAGCTATTTCACGTAATGGCTTTTAAAATGTTGAGAAGAATAAATTTATAAACGTGGTCGTAAAATGATCGAAATTATATTAATGATTTATGTGTACTCGCGGATTCTTCTTTGTTCGTCCTTCATCATAAGACACTTTTATTTCAAATGATGAAGGGTGATCTTCCGGTTAAGGTTTTAAGTTTTTATGAGCCTCTGGTTAGATTTTCTCCAAATCTTAACTTCATCCCACCTAATGCTTCCAACCACCTCTCAATATATCCAAAATCCCTATTCTCCTACTAGCCCTACCTTGCTAATCTATCCCCTATCACAACCCTCAAAACCCGTTGCAACTGAGTGCCTCTTCCATCTTCACCTTTCCTGCCTTCTTTAGATTTCACTCCCAACAATCGCCTCTCCTCCCCTACCATTCTAAGAACTTATTCATTAGTTTTCCTCTCCGTTTATCGCACCTCCATCTTTCGCCAAACCCATATTTCAAAAGCAACATCTCTGTGTGCTCATCATCCTTCCTCACGGACCAGTTATTTAAAACATGACTGTCTAAATCCGACTTTTGTATATAGGATTGTAATGATAATTCAGGGGAAAAACGCATCCTCTTCAATCGATAAACTTTCGAGCGATTAAACCCTCGTATACTTTCGTTGCGTTTCTTTTTGGAAGGTGGCGTTTCTTCTCCTTGTTAAAACGGGTACCTTCTTCTTCTTATTAAAACGTCAACAATTAATTTCCCGCTCCCTGACGATTCGAATCATTATGTGTGAGTCGAGCCGCAGCAAAGCGACCCTCGTCGAAGAGTTTCCGAGAGCAAATTAAAACATTTCCGGCCGATTAAACCACAAAACGGTTCGGGAATCGCGCACAAGGCGTGAGGGGCCCGAGCACGCAGTCATAACGACCTGGGACGAGGACGGAGCGGGGGAATGGACGGAGGAGGAGTGGGGAACAGGATTGGGGATTGGATATCCCTTTTTCGGTACTTGTGGCACATACAAATCACATCTCCCCACCCACCATCTTGGATAAATGGGCAGAGGGCGGCCTTTTACCCCGTCTGACGCACATACACACACAATCTCCTCCTCCTCCTTTGCGCTCTCTCTCTCTCTCTCCCCTGACTCAACCCCCGCCCACCCCTTTGAGGGCCTCCAATAGGTCCCCCTCCTTCTACTATCCCTTTTCGCTTTCTCTCTCTCTCTCCCTCGCTCCCTCCACGGGTCTTCGCCCACTCAGCTCCATTCC
>WURS02469201.1:0-13126 GCA_011762765.2 Rhinocypha anisoptera | reverse complement strand
CTTCTACGTTTAGATTGAAACTCGGAGTCAATTGCGATTAATACACCACCACCTCTGGCTCCGCGATCACGACGAAAAATGTTATGCGTAGTCGAAAAACCGAGTTTGCTGACGTTAACTTTATTGTTGAGCCAGGTTTCAGACAGGGCTATCACACTGAATTGGGAGAGTTCATCCATGTTTACAGAAATGCCTTTCAAAGCATGAGAACATTATTCACTGGATCCTGAGAACAACACAAGTGAAGTTTGTGAGTAATGTGGTGTAAAAATACCTCGTGAGAATGGCAAGTATACTTCGCCATTATTAAAGAATCATTGCACAAAGCACGCATTAATTTACAAGAAATGTGAACAAGAACAAATACATTTATAAGAAGTTGCAACCTGATCTCTTCTATTATTTTCATTAATATTTTAATCGGGATGGGTCAAAGCCACTTTTTCCTCGAATCTGAATCTGGGGTAGAAACTGAAAGGAATTTGAATCGAACCTCCTATGGAATCCAAATCCGAAAGGTGAACCTTCACGAGTTGGAGAACTTTATTGAACAGTTGGACTATTGGAAGTACTCATAGGAGTTAAATTGCTTGCACCTCCACCCCTTTTCTCTAGGTACTTTTAATTTAGAAAGTAATTGGTGATTTTAGAGGAATCATTATGACTTTTATAATGAAACTTGTGTAAAATAAGCTTTATGTTGGATTAAAAATATTAAATAAGTAGACAAGAAAATTTTACTTCCAAAATAATAACAATAAAATAACCTTCTTCATCGAAATTTTTCCCCCAAAATATCCAACCAACCTCTGCCCCATTAAGGACAGTAAATGGGGGTCGTATTGCAATTAACTCTCAGGATGAGTGTGGTACTGACAAAATTATATTCGTCACTATTAACCATTCTCTCCTCGGAACTTGGACTCCTTCCAAACTTCTGCTTACAAAATGGCGGTGTTCAATAATGCTACTTGCTAATAAAAGGGTTTTATATGTTCATTAATGCATAACTATATAAGTCAAATTACTTTCTGTATCCAAGAAAATCAATTACAAATTCATTGCATCTTTTTAGTTTACCGAGAAAAAAATTCCTGATAAATAAAAGTGGAAATTCAGATTATTACTGCATTAGTACAATGATGCGAATTCAAACTATGGTATTGCATCAGACCCTATTGAATCCTTAATCTTGAAGGTTCAATGGTTTCGGAGGTTAAGCGGATTTGAAACCCACCCCTGTTTTGTAAGATTTTGTTTATTCTGTAAATGTAACATCAAATGTAGGATTGAGATATGAATGACATTTAGACTATATGAAAAATAGGATCCAATATGAAATGTAGATCTGGCTTTGGATCCGGATCGGAATAAAACCTTCATCTGTCCATCCCTAATTAAAATCCTATCTTAACAAATAAAATATGACATCCCTTGTTCTTACTCTACCATGCATGAGTTAAATTGGCATGTATATCAAATGCAAATATTAGGTATTCATCTCCTGCCATATTAGGAATTGAATTTATTGTCTTTAGGTTAAAATATTTCACAATTCCAAATCATTATGAAAGTGATTCAAGGCTATTTCAAGATAAGATTTTGTAAAGAGTAATGGCAATTGCTCTGACATCTCATCTACTTCATCTGCCTACTTCTCAACACTTAGATTCCAAGTCACTGGATGACACCAGAATGGTATCTAGCCATACTCAGGCATTGCGTTTATTTCATGTACACAGTAAAAAAATAGAAGGAAATTCATAAACATTTAAAGAATGACTTAGTGCTTTCCCAGTAAATAACCTGGATCTCTCATATTCTCTACCAAACCATGCCTTCTATGGTCAACATTTTGATAGATCTTTCATCTGATATCCTTAGATTGTTGAGTAAAGCTGACTAGTGGGACTCAATGCCATGAGGATGAATCATCAAAATATCAGTCTTAGGAAATCTGGTCCATTGATGAACCCAATACATCTTTCAGATAAATTTTTCTGCATAGATATGCACTTTGGAGCTAAATTTACATGCGAAAATATTTTGAATAAACCTACAACTATTAAAAAGGGTATAAATAAAAATTCCAGATGTATAAGCTGTATTTAATACTCTATTTTCTTGGTCCATCTGCTCATTAATTGGTTACGAATCACCAGTGAAAGATAGTTTTCTAATTTTTTTATTCATGTGTTGATGTTGATCCCATGTCTCTTTGGCTCCGATTCTTCTAGACAATATTCTCCATGGTGGGCTGAGTCCCGCGGTGTTAAAATTCATTTTTACTCCATTGTAACTTATGGTTATCATAGGAATAATAATTTCAGCGATTTCCCTTTGTCTTCCCCTCAACAATTTTAAAAGGGTGAACACCCTTTTAAAATTATGGGGTTCCACAAAGTAGATGCAAAAACAGTTTCTCTCCTCTCGAAACTTTATTTTTAATGTGTCGCTATCATTTAAATTTCATCATCATTTAAATCACAATCATTTAAATTCTGGGATCAGACACCTTTGCTCCTACTTCACTAGAGACGATGTGTGTCTGTGGACTACTTTTTGTCTGGCTTCTTCCCCTCTATTTTTCTACAAGGGTGTCCATAGTAGTATAACCTCGGGGATCACTGAAGGTTCTTCATTCAACCATCTCACCTGATAAGATGGGAAAGTAAGATGCAACTGCATAGGGAGAAAGCAGTCTAAAATCTGGCTCAGGAAGGGATAAGAGTTTTTCCATAAATTTGCAATATTACACTTAAGTGATTTGAACATTGGCCTATTGTTGGAAAATTTGGATTTAAGCATGAGAATATACCAGTTAAAAGGTTCAGAAATGTTAGAACTTTGCAAGCCCTTGAGAACAAGTATATTTAAAGTTTTTTCTATTCATAAGTTTTCTAATGGTGCAAATAAACAATTTACTGTGACTGGTTGAATTAAGTGGCGGCGAGGTAATGTCCTCGTCTGCAAACCTGGAGGTCACGGGTTCGAATCCCGACTAGGTGGATATTTCTATATTCACGTAGGGCATGGATGTGTGTGTTTCATCATTGTTATTAAAAATTGTTATGGTGTCCACTTTAAATTAGCCTGTTAGTGCTGAATGTGGATGATTGGAAAAATAAATAAGTATTTTCTTCTTTCCAGTGACTGTTAATAAGGTTATCAATAAGATTTTATAAGCATTTAACTTTGGCTAAAGTATTTAATTTGGTTTTAGGTGAAAAAGGATGTAGGACTGACTGCTCATGTTCCTTTGGTGAAGCGTGTGCTGGATCAACTTGTCTTCCGTGTCAAGGATATGCTACTGAAAAATAATTGTGCCATTGCATTTTGGGTTGGCAACCTGAAAAATAAAAATCTACGTGGTGAAGAAATTGTATCACAGGTAAGTGTCATTATATTGGACTCTCTAGATGTCAATATTTTTTAATTAACTTTAAGAAAAGCATGAAATATCCCAACTAAATGCTTTTAAGTAACTCTTCATGGGTTCTAAATGAAGTTTATGTTTAATTATGTTCACTCTTTGTAAATTTTGGAGTATATTAATTAAGTACATATATACTTAACGTATATATGTACTTAATTCAACAGTAGTTGTGAGAATGTCAGTGTGAATTAACCTTAAACACTTGTGAAACAAACAATCAATTTCACATTGAATGCAGTGTAGCAGTGCAGTGTAGTGTAGTGTCCAGCAGTGAAGACAAATCTTTCGTTGAAAAGGGAAACCTGTTTTGCATTAACTAGGAATGGGTATGTTAAGAAATTCATGGTGTCTATCTCAACAATCTTTGTCCTCTAGTTTTTGCTACTTTGAGAGGATTACACATAATGTCATATTAAAATATACAGAATATCACAGTAAAAGTTTAAACATTAGACTTTCAAATTCTCAGGAAATTTTACTTTTTAACATGCATTTCTTGAAGTAAATTTTAGCTTCATGGATACCACTCCATTAAGGGATCAAATTACACTATTTTGGTAGTAAATATTGGTTTAACCTTTCAAATTCACATTTTAAGCTGTTATTATTGTCAATGCACTTTGAAATCACCTCTATAAAATGGGAATATTTTAGTAGAGATATCTTCTTTTTAATTGTGAAATAAATTATCTTGCTGGTTAGCTGTCACTCTAATCAAAAATCTAGGCTAACATTACGAAAATAAACTTTATTGTCTTAATAGATTTACATATTTACAATACATTTTTCAGTTATCACTTCATAACAATGATTTTTATTTAGTACAATATGGCCTGTCATTCTGACAATGTCAGATCCTTTGTTTCTATTTCATACTTGTTAGATCAAAATATAACAACAACTATAATGTCTTTGTAGCATGATACAATTGGGAATCTTGCCTTGCTGGCCATAAGAGAAACTGACTATGAACAAGATACAGTAGAAGTCCATTATGAGTGCTGATAATATTGATTAGATATTATATGACACAGTCTCAGGCTGAACTTTTTGGAAATCCATCATACATGGGGGTAAAAGAAGTAACACTGCTGTTTCCACATGAACATATATTTGAAACGACCATGGTTCTGTAGCCGTGCTATATCATTAAGTGACATAGTATAGTGAAAGTATATACTGTGCAATTTCTATTTCTTGTCACTTGATGTATCACAGCTATGGTGATGAACCATGGTTTTTCCAATTAAACATTCATGTGGAAACAGCAGTGTTACTTCTTTTACCCCCTGTGGACAATAGATAGACAAAAACATTACTGAATTACCATGGAACCATACAAACAAAATTGTAGACCCTTTGAAAGTCGGTGGTGTCGTCACTACTTCAGAGACTTGTGTAATACCTTCCTTGCAATGTAATTCATGAGCCAAGACATTGTTACATGTATGGAGTCCAGTAAGTTTTGCCATAAGGATGAAAATCATGCTGAAATCTACTCAATAAGCTAGGATAGATATGACCACTCATAACTGGTCAAACTCCATAAGCTTTTCACTGTGGACCAACCATTGCAAAAAGTCACTTGCCACTCTTGCTATTAGCCATATTCATTATAGTCGACTTTCACTGCTCTTGTTATCACAACCATTAGGTAGTAATACATTCACAACTAATTTTCAGTCCTAAGATCAGTTTGATATGCGAGGGCAAATGTCTCTTAGACACAATATACCCTACAAAATATGAAAACTCTAACAGAGTAAGGGAGCCAGTTTATATCCCTGGGCCATCAGTTGTTTCCCAGAAAGATCTCCAGCAAATCATGCACCTTCAATATAGCTGGAGGTGATAAGATTCATTGCCTATATTTGGCCTCCCGTAAGTAACCTATTGATATATGCAACTCAGTAAACTAAGAAAAAGTGTCCTGAATTACTGAGCATAAATTATTTCAAAGATATGGTCTATCAGAGGCCATCAGATGATCACATATTATTCTATTACAGAGATCATACCCCCAACAGGTTGTCTGCTTACCTAACAGAGCAGTAGGATTTAAGTAATATTTGCTAATGATGAACATGCAAGAAGAGGCACTAATTTAACATTCTTTTTTCCAAAATGTTGTATCGGTCAGTCTGTAATTGTTGCAGACTAATTGTTATTTATAAATCTTCATGATAGATGTGGAAAGTGATTGATTATTCATGATGCAGTTCATAAAATGATTTTATTAAATACCTTCAAGTGATTTTGTTCACTTTAATGTTGATATGGCCCACGTTTATTTTTATATGACATTTGGTATAGAGTTAATCATTTCAGACAAGTCCACCAGCATGTAATATTCATTATAATGTAACACTTAAGTGGTAGTTATCATCATATGTCACAATTTCGTTCATCTTGTGAAACCCTTACTGCTAAAATTGCTTCATTCATTGGTCAACCATAGTAAGTTGGGTAGTCTGCCAAGTACCTGATGACATATGTAATAGCTATCCCTGAGAATGGTAACTTTTTGATAATTGAAGTGTAATTCTTCAACTTAGAAGGAAAATTATTCTTCGACCAAATGTTTCTCGAATGCATCTATCTCTTATGTTATTAAAATAATGTGTTGTTGTTCATAAGAGTAAACAACCCCAATTTTTGGATTTATATAACAATAGATATGCAATACTGATACAAATGTCTCACAGCCAGTACAATCCATAAAGCTCTATAACATACATAGTTTGAAAGACCAGAACCATGTATAATTCTTCAATATACAGGATGTGATCATGACATGATCATTAAATTATCACCATTATTATTTGACTGTACATACAGTAATAACATTCATTATTTTAAAGGCCATCGCAAGATCCCCATCACTTAGAGAAAATGAGGATTCTGATGTGGAAGATCAGATGGATTTAGATGACGATGGTACAAGAGATGGTGAACCAGAATCTGAAGATTTGGATCAAGTTGTGGTACCTTCATCAAGAAAATTAAAATCAAAGAGGGAAGTAGCAAGTGATGATGATAATGATTCAGATCCCCTCAGTGATGTGGACTGATTAACTTCACAATGCCCAAAATTACATGAAAATAGTCTATACCTTTACCATTATAACATATATTTTGTACCAAACTATGTAATACTTTTAATGTCCCATTTTCTAATTACGTAAATATATATTTCTCTTAAGAGAGCAACACATTTAAAAGTTCAGCTTGAAACTTGTATGATGTTTCATCCATGTAGGATTTTTAGGATTTATTGGTTCTTCCATGGTCCACTCTATGAAGTCAACTTGATTTTCATGATCAACCAGGATAACTGTATGGGTCCTATAAAACATTAAAGGAAAAAGTCACTGGGGAAGCTGTCACCTGGTGGAATTCCATAATGAAAGAAAATTATAGGTGGTATCCCATATGTATTCCCACAGAACAAAATAATATGACTGATTTTGATGATAATCATCATCATCTGGTGATGATTATTTTGTTCTGTGGGAATACATAAAAGATACTACTTACATTTTGTTTTATTCAAGGAAAACCTGTAACATATTTTACATACTAAGTGTGAATGTAAATATATATTTTTTTAAAGTGATTAATATTTTCCACTTGACTTAGTGAGGAAGTTTATTTTAGATCTTATAATAACATAGCTGGAACATGACATTCCTTATATAAAGGTCAGCCTTAATGTTCAATTTAAAATGAAAATTGAAATAAAACATTTATGGACTTTTTAAATGGGGACGAAAGTTTGTTTTGATTTTATTTTATGGTTCACTATAGAAATGATGCATTAAGACAGTTTTGTTTTGAATAACAAAAATGTACCCCATAATAAATAAATAACTAATGCAGTTGTCATATACATGTTTGGAAGGTTATTCTTATTTGCTGGAACTCAGAGAGATTCTCAAAGCTCCTGGGACCACTACATAAAACACATGCAAGAACAGGTCACAATACAGAGGAAAGATGCCCAAATTGTGAAAATCCCATGAAAGGACCAAAAATATTGCAAAAACCTGCAAATGTGATGGTGATGAGAAGAAAAGGTGTAGGCACTGAACTCTATCCTGTGAAATATTTATCCTCCATATTCCATTACAGCATTGCTTAAATTATAATCATATAATACATACCTTGTTCCATAATCCAAAGCTGAAGATTCAGCATAGAGGGAACTATGCATTTTATGTTTATCATCAAGTATATCTGGAACTTGCTCTAAAATATTTTCATCTGGATAATAACTTGTTTTACATTTCAAGAAGTCCATCAAATGGTCAATTAAAATCTGTTTATCCTCTGTGGTTCCATAAGCATTTATTATTTTATGAAACATTTTCTTTCCTTCAGTAATTTTCTGGAATGGTTTCTCCAAAGCACTATTTCCAAAGCCTAATAATCCATTTGATAATGTCTCTGGGTTCTGATTACTAGCGTTGGAGTAATGACTCACTTTTACTCCAGTTTTCCTGTAATATAATAAGCAACCAGATTATATGAATATGAGAACTATACTTTCTGTAAAACTTGAGTAAACTGCAAGTATCAGTCAAAATATGTACTTTGTCTTTACACATAATAATTCATAGATATTCAATCACAGCCATGTATAAAACAGAAATAAATCAAAAACTATTGTTTACTATTTACATAAACCTACGTCTAATTTAGGGTTTTCTGGTATTTATTTATCATGACTTGTTAGGAAACTATCAGGCAATGTGCCCTTGTACAAGTAAACAAAAAATGGTTTCATTTGTAAATTTTTGTCCTGGTTAATGTTATTATTTTAATGTGTTTCATCACATTCTGTGCATTCAGCATTCCTAGGTTATGACTATTTTTTCCAAAAAATAAAAATGTTCTTTCCCAGAACTCCACTTGGTCCTGACCCAACCCCTATCAATTAGGTACTTTGTTTTCCAAACTCTTATCAACCTTAAAATAGCTATGGTCTGCTTATATGGTGTCATTAAAGAAAATGCAAATGGGGCAGTCGTGGAAATGCCAGTTGGAGTGTGCATGTATAACTTGTATATATAGAAATAGATAAATTGCCAATACAAGAATATTCCTCCGGGATGAGGTCATGAAGTAGCTAAGTAATAGGATTCTGGTTAAGCCCACTGAACAAAAATATGGGTGTGCATATTTTGAAAAGATCATGTTTCTGCAAACTTTCCAATAAGAAATGTACAATTATTTCCATTAATAAATCTAACAGAAGTTTGAAAATCTATATACTTAATTCTTTCGCCCTTGCTCTTCTTAATTTCGATAAAAAATAACTGGGTGATTAAGGAGTGACTTGTAATCTTATGATTTGAAAGTCTTCATCACTCAGATCATAATACAACAAGTGCATTCATTAAATGTTTCCTATAGTCATAGGAGTAAGTAATTACTCACAGTAACAAGAACCAAAGTCCTTTCAAGGCCTCCCTTGGAACACTTTTCTTTCTTTCACTGTGTATCTTGGCTACTTCCTAGTTTTGTTTATGAAATTGTTACTGTTTATGCTAATTAAGATATTATTCTGATTTATGGTAATGCCTCCTTTAGACAGGAATGTGAATGGATGTGTGTTTTAGTGATATATCATTTCATGCAATGGAAAAGTAAGTCCCTTTGTCATTATATTTGCTTGGGAGCATTTTTTCTTAGGGCTACCAGGTTAAGTCATTAAAATGAGAGGGCCTCCGCAAATGTAAAAATTGCAGTATGTGTTTTTACTGTCACAAATTTTCCTTTCTCTGAGCCTACAAACTTGGTGGGACAAAGGAATATTAACCTCACTGATAACTAAGAAACCTTTTAAGTTATCAATATGTATCACTTCTGAACATCTAGGAAAGTTTTCAGGAGATACAATGTTTTCAAAAATATTTGTTCCTGCTCATGAACTTCTTAGGTACAAATAGCTATAAGAACCATGCCATTTTACAATGATGTCTGTTCATCACAACATGGCAGCCCATGGAGTAGAGAATTTAGACATTTCCCAGAACAATGCAGCCTTGTTATCATGGATGGATCTTTCTCTACAATAAAAATTAGATGCAAGCTGAACACTTTTTTGTTGTAAGGATAAAAACAGGCCACGAAAAGGGAGAAAATTCATATCCAGAATGTGCAAGTTTCACATGCCATAGGTCTTCTTACAAGGTGATCTCCTTCCTAACCCATTAGAATGACCTTCACAGTCAATTGATAGTTTAGGATTACTGTTTTAAAAAATATCTCACGAAATACCATTATATTTTGCTTATTAGTTCACTTGCCCCATCATCTGATGTCATTTATGCACCTGTGATTGGGGTCACCTCATAACAGCCTCGAATTTCTATACCAACGCAGGTGTCATAGTCACCACAAGAGTTATCAACTCCCTGTTCATCTTAATCCCTCACACTGAAGGTCTTTCAGTACTAAAAAGTGTATCTCAGCACACTCTAGTCTCTTTCCGTTTCACCTTATTCCCAAATAGCAGTCTTTTCCTCGAGACCAATTCTCAAAGTTAAGAAGATATATAATGACCATCAGGCGAGTTCCTCTCCTGCCAACATCTTTATAGAATGTTTTGAGGGAGCTTCTCGATCCCTAAAGTATACCTTTTCTTGTGCACACTGCATATGAGACTTAAGTGACTATTTTTCATTCCATAACGGATTTTCCACTCAAATCCTCTTTCTCGAGCTCATTTACCCATTTCATTTACAGTGCCACCCGGTGCGAAGTACTTATTTCCTTTTTCACTCCCGGCATGAATTCAGTCCTAAAACCTCTTCAGTTGATTTACTTAGTGCAATGATTTTTCCAAGTTTACCTTTAAGCAGTAGGAACGTCTTTGCAAAGTTGATCGAGCTAATATATAACAATACCCTATGCCACATTAACACAAAATGGTTTAAATACTCCTTGAATGCCACAACATTCAAAACTCTCTGCTCTAAATCTCTTATCCTTTAATACATTAACACCAAGAGCATTATGCCTAATCGAGACATGCCATAAAATAAATCGGGAATTTATTTTATGAAAATAATTCACTATGTACCTACAATGACATTTTTTGGTCTTTAAACAGGGTCTTATATAAATTACAAAATGTTATTAAAATCTATGTATGATATTGTCTGTTGAATCGTAATTTCACCTGATAACATTTAAATGAGATTCACTTAATACTCTAAAATCTATGCCTAGAAAAGGGTGAAGGTTTTTGGTTCGTAATCTTACCCGATCTCTATTGCAATCATGTTGAAGTGGTTATATTGCTTTCCATCATTCTTAACGTTGGATAAATATTCCATGCCACCACAGGAAACTGGCCCCTTCAAAAAATTAGCAACGAGAAACCCTCTTCCTGCTGGGCTGGGGTAAGATGTAGGCATTAATATATTTAACAGAATTCCAATTTTACCAGACTTCGACATCGCTAGCCAGGTCCCTCCTTCACGTCCAGGTTCCATATCCCTTCCTATAATGATCAATGCCGAATTAATATTCAATGTAATAATAAGATTTTGTAAATTAAAATTGTCGTTAAGTGTTCACAATTACCACCAAAAATGTTGTTATCTTCGTTCCAGTAATGAGCATATTTTGCCGGACGCTTGAAGGATTCATCTCGATTGGACGCAAGTATTAATTTATATTTACCTGGTCGCGTGGAATCTTCTGAATGAAGAAACAAAATACACATTTCCTACAAAACGTCAAACCAGAATAACCACAGAAACACGCGTAACGTAGTTTGATAGTGACTCAACAAACCAAGCCCAATGTACACTGCCTTATTCAAGCGTATATGCACATAACTAAACCATTACTCTTTTAAAAACTTTCGCCCATTCAACCACCCTCAAATATATAAAATGCATATAAATATTGTTCGGCACTCACCTACCGACCTTGAACTTGTTAAAAGTCTTTATAGTCTTTTAAATTTATTTTCGAAATTCATTTATTGAAAATGTTTACATTGTCATTAGAAATTTGACCACTACGTACTTCAGCGCCACTCGAGAAGAGGAAAATTCAAAGGAGTGTTTAACTTTCCAGAAGCGGCAATATATACGAAGCATCTCTTGGCATCCTGCTTATATTATAATTTCCTACTGCTTGCTTCACTATTGCTACTGCGTGACCGAGATCCTAGGACTACAACTGGTTTCATTGTCAGATTGTGCGGTTAGTATCTCAGATAGACTAAAGTAAAATATTCATGGTTCCCGTCTGTAATAGCGTACCACGACCTGTTCTAGTGTATTTAGGACATAATGGATACAGTTATGGCAATTGACTTAATTTTTCTTTAAACGCATTTCAATGTAATTTGTTTTGGGTTTTTCCAGTGCCTTTGCTAGATAACAGAGTCACTTTCTGTATATTTCTCACATCCGTTACCGTAATTATATGGATGCATAAACGTTACCGTAAAACCTTTCATTTGCTATCCAAGCGACAACTATAATAGGGTTAAAGTGGAGTGGCCTGCGGATGAGTGTAACTCACTGAGGTCTGTAGCTCTGCGAGTGAAAACCTTGAAGGATGTAAATCCATAAGTGAAAACCCTCAGGCAGTGAAACAAACTGGTAAACCGGGGCCTGTCGTTAATATAAATTTCGGAGGCAATGCGCATCCTGTGCTCCAAGGTTACTTACATTTGAATCCTGGGGATGACAGTGATATGATGGATATCTCAAGTTCAGTTCATTCGGGTACTGTCCTCACGGGTTCTTATATTGCTCAAGAACTTAAACTGTGGGCTGAAAATTTGCATAGGTTCTAAGTCACATCCCTACTAAAAATATTAAGGAAATACACGTGTTTCAAGGAACTCCCAGCTGACACGGACTCATTTCATACTAACTCATCGCAGAGCATGACTCTTCTGCAAACTCCATGGGCATTGCCAATTGATAAAACTGGGACCAGGCGATTTTGTTTGCCTTGAAGTTTGAAAATGAGCTGTCACATGTAAATGACTTTGGATTTGATTGTATCAAACTACAATCCAATGTAGACAGAATTCCACCAGCAAAGAGTTCTGGAAGCAAGTTTTGGCCTATCTTGGCATCTGTTGTTGATTGTGCAGATTAGTAGACCCTTTTTGTTAGCCATATATAAGCTCTTGTAAACAGTATATGAATCCATTGATGGCTGAACTCCTGTGACTGGAAAACGATGGGCTTGGCTTGTCTTAAATGGAAGGATTAAAATTCATATTCATTCTTTTGTATGTGGTGCACCTGCTAGGGTATTCATTTAGCAAATCAAAGGACACAAGTCCCATAATTCATTATATATATATTATATATATCTCTCTTCCTATGGCAAGTCCTTTATTGTTGTAAACACCAATCCTTGGACAAATAAATAGTTAAATACATGAGCATACATTTTTGGATGGGTTGATGGAATGAATTCTAAATCCTAAAGAAACAATTTAGAGATTATCACTCTTGCATTATGGTATTCCACCAAGTCACTGCTCCAACAGTTCTTTAGGCTTGCTAAAGCATAGTTTAGACTTCATAAAGCTCTTCATCCGAAGTAATTGTCTCTGTGGGATTGAGCTTAGAGACCCGCCACGATGTGACCACTGCGACGACTATTTATCAATAAGACATCTTTTGATTGAGTGCCGTTTTTATC
>WURS02469192.1:0-13128 GCA_011762765.2 Rhinocypha anisoptera | reverse complement strand
GGTCCGGGGGGGAGGGGGGAATGGTGGGAGGTGCCGGAGGAGGGGGGAGAGAAGAACGTGCGCTCCAAGGGAAAGTGGGGGAAAAAAAGTACGGGAAACAAAAACGAATCACCTCGCGTTTCGTTTCCATCTCTCCAAAAGGATGGGGTTAGCGTCAGAAATGGACCTTTTAAATACACCGCCACAGCAAATTTCAAGCTAAGGTGCATGCCAAGTGTACGCAAGGGAATGGGGATGAAAAACCTTTCAACGCTTTCGTCTTTCCTTCTTTCGTCCGCCGAGAAAAGTTTTCCCGTTCACTATTCTGTAGAATTTGTCAGTCTCGGAGTACTGAGATTAATCCGCAACTGTCGATATGGTTCCGATATTTGGACTGCACGCTGTGGATATGCTCTTATTGAACGTACTATTTTTTTAGTGGCATATCGAGTAGTACTTCATCAAACACGATCACAACTGAATTAAATATTGTTGGATTCCAACTTGTTGCAGTTCGTCTGCAAGCCGGGTATTTAAACCTTTGTTTTTAATGTTGTTTCAATCGGAAAAGAATAGGAGTAATATTTTATTACTGTATGAGATACGAATGCTTTTTTAGATGAGTAAAGGTGGAAGAAAATTTGGGCTAATTATATAATGTGTGAAATTTTGCTATTTAGTGTGGAGAGACCAGTTCATTTCCCTCCACCGGTAACAATATTACAGACATTTTTAGTACTGACCAATTCGCTCAAATATTTTGAGCAACTAATGTATTACCACTGAACTGGATTAGTTGCTCTTCTAGTAATATATTTGGTAATCTAAACGTACGCCGCTGGGTCCGGACGCGAGGGGGAGGCCAGGGACTGTATATACTCACTACATTTTGCGTAAATTCAATATCGCTGAAGATGACGTTTTATTTTTTCGATTACATATACTAGTACGCTTAGATTTTATCTTTCATGGATTGGGAAAAAGCATTTGGGTATGTACATACTTGAATTTGTCACTCATCGATTATTTTGCATGAGTAATTTACACTTTTATGTAGATCCGTATTAATTCCAGTGGCAGAATAAGATATTATTTAAGTTTCTAAATGGCTTATTAACATCAAACTGTGTCAGTTGACTCTATTTATATTTTCTTGAAAACCACTCAGGCTTATATTTTTGAAATGGTTTTTAACAAATATAATGGAATTCTTTATATGAAACCCTATTCTTTAACTGAAACTTTCTCTTATTCCATTCCGATTCCAAATACCTTGAGTTTAGAATGGCAGCTCTGTGATAATGATTGGTAATCTCTCATTTATAGATAGATAGTTTTTGCAGTGAAAATAATCATACCTACACAGCACAAACATGTACAGTCATATGTACGATATTATGACAAATGTTTTTATTTAATTTTTCGTAATTACACTTTCTGTAATTAATATATGTTAATTCACCTGTCAATGTGTATATATACATCTTCTACTTTAATTTATTTCTTTATTTATGTCAACTTTTGTATATATTTAAAAACTGTGACATGGGGCTAGGTGGAAGAGGAGACTTTTAAATCTCAGCCTCGCCCTGAAATAATGACAATCTATGTATCTATCTATTCTACTATCTTAGCCTCACTGATTAGCGTTCTGTTCTTCATTAACTTCTTCAATAATTCTTGAGTATCCCATTATTAGTAATCAATCTTGCCTTGTTCGGATTTCCCTTGAAACAGTCTCTGGCTCTCTACCATTTCCAATTCCTTCTTCATTTCCTTTACTCTTCGCCTCTTTTCCATTCTCCAATTGTAGGCGGAATCCCCCTCTAGATGAGATTTTTCGCTAAAAAATTCTTCCATGCTAATATTCCCTTACTTAATGTTCCTATCGTTTATACCTTTCCATCAGTGCCTCCTTTGCTAGCGCAATGTTCTTCTTATGGCACTGTCTGAATGATTTGTAAAAGTTTTACGAAATGATTGATGTTCTCTACCTTATATATTATTTGGTGCTTTATGATCAATTATTTTTAGATATATATTTTGTGATTTAACTTAGTCTTCATCGTTTTCTTTAGTCACCTTACTTGATGTATAAATACCTGAATTTTATTATATTACTATTCAATGTAATTCAAATTTATTTCATAATCTTAGTTTAGATAACGCTGATCCTTAATTATTTGGCTCTGCATACCATAAGAGTGATTTTTGAAGCCCGATAAGCAAATTTTTCAGTTGTTATAAGTTCATTTTTGCGACTTTTGATCTACTTCATATCCGTAAAATTATTACCATAGCCAAAGCAATACTCTCAGGAAAAAAACATCACACAAATGTACAAACAAACATGCATGTAGATGGAAAATTTTAATGAAAAAAATCCCACATGGTGGTGACAGACTGTTGCATACTGTCCAAAGGACATTCGGTCCAAATGACAAAGTCGGTTTTGAATATAACATCCAGGTGCAACTTCAATAAAAGAAAATTTGTTAAAAAAAACCTTTATTCATTTTATGCCTCAGTTTATATTACGTAGCATATAGGTAATACAGCCCAAATAGCACAAAATCTTTATCAAATTACTTCTCTCTTTAGGGTTAATAGATTATTTAATTATACCTTTCATTTTCAGCTCAGGATGATCATCGGGAATTGTGACTTCACTGCCATCCATTGGTAGCCCATATTACAGCGTTCATTCGAGTTCCTCGGACGGGGGGAAAATCGCAAAGTTGGTTAGCACCACTCACTCACTCATTGGTCCCTGGAGCGTCGTAAACCAATAAACCATTCGCTCCCCTCCCAGGCCGACAAGAGTCCCACCACCCCTCTTCGCTCCCTGCCCCACCTCTTCCCCCCCTCCCCCCCCCCACAACCCTATATATCTGCGCGGCGTCTGCGTGAGCGCCGATGAATATTCACGATGTGCGTATGCATTGACTCCATAATCACGCGCTCGCGAACGTGATGAAGAGGGATTTGCAGCTAGACGTGCCGCCGACGCGACCGACCCCTTCCTCGAAACCCTCCCCTCCCCCCCACTAGGAGGGGAGGGGGATGGTGGGAGGGGGAGGGTGGGCAGTCTCACGGACATCCTCCTCAGAGAGAGAGAGAGAGAGATAGCCCACGTCTCATCGTCTCATCTCATCCTCCCTCCGCGTGGTATATTGTCTGCACACATGCACACATTAGTGGCCACGCCATTGTATTTGGTAATTCATTCTGATTAGGGTCAGTGAATATTTGATCTCTTCGACCGAGGAGTGTTGGCACAACTTGTTAGGGATGAAGTAGCAATCCCTATTTATTGGCATTACTGTTTCTAGGACGCTTCGGTTTCCGGGTTCACAATTAACTATCGAGTCAATCTCGCCAATCAAACGGGGTTAAAGACATCGCGCGGATATCAATTCCGATTTCGGAATGATCTGTGCTCCCGCACTCGACAACGGAATTCTGCGCCTTCGGAATAGAGATGAAATGTTATTCCCTGATTTTTCCCATATACTTCATGTTTTTTTTTGTAATTTAAAAAAATTCTATTTTATTTTTCTCCCAATAGCGATTTAGGAATTTTCATTTACTTCTTATAAATTCAGAAAAGCAATGCCAAACCTATAAGCATATTCTTGTAATGATTTTTCTTACTATTTCTGTGAAAATCACTGGAACGAGATTTCAGTGATTTAAATAGTTTCAGTAAACACAATAAGTATAGCAAAACTTCTTTATATTTACTCATTTTTGCCATAATGAAATATCCTATGTTAACCAGAGGAATTTTCTTAGGAACCTGTTATTATCCTCTTACACCTTTTAGGTGATGAACACTAAAATATATGAATAACGAATGAATAATACAAAATAAAATTAATGATAAAATTCTTAACTAAGCATGATTGTGTGTGACATGTGGTGTGATTCCAAGATAAATATTACAGGAAATAATGTTGTTTCTAGTACTTACTCAATGTATATTAAGGCTGAAACATCCGTAAACATAATTTAATTCCTATCGTTATAATAATAAATTAAAATCACAGTTTGTGACTTAAAGACGTTGCATTGGGAAGCATTCCAATTTACCGGTTTCTTAAGGCACTGCGAGATTAAAATGAAACCTAATGGGAGTTTGAATTTCCGTTGCTAATTTCTCGTTAAGGTAGTAAAAAATTGACTTCCTTTAGTAATAAATGAAGAAACTGAATTTGTTGTTGCTTTTCTGCAAATATTTTTCACCGATGGCTTTTAGTTTTTAATTTTATTCCTTTCTTTCTCTTTTTATTTCTAAGAATATTTCGGAGGATATATAATTAATCATATATTTTGTGTAGATACCTTTATGGAGATTTTAATATGCCAAGTACGTAAATGACATTACTATTTTACGAGAATGAAACATGACATAGAAATTTAAAATTCAAACAAACGCATATTATTAGGGAAATACATAATGTTCACCATTAGGCGGTATATCTGCTAAACTCAATAGTTTCAGGCATCACTTTTAGGAATTTGTTCATCACAATGATGTCGCGAAGCGACCAAACCTGCGTCGTATAATAAAAACCTTTCATGTGGAATCCGAAGTTTATTTCTTTCATTCATGAAGGGTATAACTCTATAAAAATGTGTAGGAAATGCAAAATGGATGGAAATTCGTGCGATCAATTCACTATAAGTAATTATTCATGGAAAAATATTTCAATTAGTGATTTACAAAAATGTCTGCTTTCTAGGATAAAGAAGACTAAGGTTAACTAAACTATTTTGTACTAATCATGTGCAAAATTTCATGAGCCTAAATAGAAACTTCTCTTTTAATTCTATTGAGAGGTTCCTTTACTGGAGAGACATTTTTTTCCTTTCCATTATTAGTTACTCCACGAAATGCTATACAAATGGCAAGTTTTATTATATTTTTCACTGTCTTGGCTACTTTATTTTTAATCTATAAGAGTTTTCTGGTATTAGATTTAAATTTTTTTTAGATTAACTATGTCATTTATTTTTTTCTGTAACTTATTACTGCGGTTTCAGGAAGATTTATTTTGGTGGTAAATTTCTCAACGTGTTGTAATTTATATCATTTTTTATCTTTTTCTCCCTCCGCTAAGCTCTGTACTACACACTATCTTACTTGGGATTTATTTATTTTTCGAACTTTCACTAAGCTCACGATGAAAAGAAATCATTTGGACCGTTCTCTTTTGCGTTGTTCGAAAGCTTAAGAGTTCGACTATCGCAAGCCGCTCGTCGCCACGGGAGATATCTTAATTGAGATCGTGTCGTTTGATTCCTATCACCAGCTGTAGGCAAGAGAAGTTTCCGCTTCAAAGTTGTTTCATTAGAGATCCTTGAGATCGTAATGCCATCAGCAATTGAGGTGACTCAGCTAGGAAAAACTCAAGTTTGCGATGGCACGATAACATACGTCGTTGAATAAAGACGGGGTTAACGCGCCAGACAAATACCTTGGAACTCATAATGCCATCAAAGAGGACGAGGCGCCGCGACGCGTCGGTAAAAACCCATCAAAAACTAAATCATAGGGTTCTAGGTGATTCCGTTTTGGAAATACAAGACCCCATGTGGTTCTCTATGTGAAATTTCGAGATGACGTTACCATAATACATGCTATTTGTCATAGTTGGTGACCTTTCCTTAAATATCACGGTAATAGTTAAGAGACAACTGTCAAATTCCAGTAAATATATAAAATTTGACAATTTTTTCGCTTTGAATTAGTTGAGATAATGAGTCTGATAAATTAAACTCGCAATATTTTCACAGCAAATAGTCTTCAAAGAGAAAGAATAACTGTAATCTACAATATTGAACTCAAATTTAACGATATATTTTTCCAAATGAATTGGAATATTTCTAGAGTATAGTGAGTGGTAAACACATTTGTTTAAATGGAACAAAGATTTTACAATTTTGCGCAAAATCACTCTGTCTAATTAAGTAATTACGTGGTTCATTTACTTTGAGAACAACATTAATTGTGTTAAAGCACTCGGTCTAATGAGTTTCTCTTTTTTCTGGTGCCCTGTTTTTGGGTAATAGATACCAAAAGGGTTTCTTTAATGCGGAGCCTCATATTTTTACTCTAACTCTAGCTCGCGAAGCGTTTGATATAAAAAGCTCCACGATCTGCGTGAAACTACAAAAGGTGGTAAAGTTTACAGCTTTTTGTGGTTTGTTTTACATTATTTTCACAGTTAAAGGCTTTCCTTGACGAGGTGATCCTGCCATTCCATGAGTACGAGTATTAAAGGTATTCGTAGTAACAATCCCCAAAAATATTTATAAATGGAGGTTTTAGGAAATACTGCAGCAGATTGAATCACTGAAAATATCTGTGGAATTTCAAGGCGTATAGTATTTCTGGAATTGATACAGTTATAATTATCATATAGTCTTCTTGTGTTATGGCTAATCGACTCCTTTCTCATCTAAAATGTTATCTTGCAAAAGATTTTGATCATGAGAGTTAAATGCATAAGGATTCTGCGGAGAATCTTGCGTCGTGAAACTACGATAATGTTGCTAAGAAACGGGATGAGATTATACAGGTACCGAATCGCCATGTGCCCTTTATTTTTACAGAAATCCTCGTTTTGATCAAATGTCTTCGATGAGTCCTTTCTAGACAAAGACATTTACGAGCCATCTCCTAACCGAAGACACTGAAAAATCTTCCAGGGTTCTCAGACAAAAAATGATACTTAAAAGAATGAGTAGCGAAGCATTTGCGCTTAGCCCACCAGTAGTTATCAGGTTGCTGAGGCACGCCTCATAGAGTATAATCTTCATCCTCAGTTTCGGGAGACGTAAATGACTACGAGTATTACCACAACGCCAAAATCGAATGTATTCCCTTACCCGTTTCTTTACCTCTCGGTTTGAGTTTCGATCTTTCCTAACCGTTGAAGTATACGGATTTTTTTGGGGCATTACCTGAAACGAAAAACCGAATACGAGTTCGGACGAAAGTCTACACTAGGGGGTGGGACTCACCAATCAAAATCTAATAAAAGGGGACGCTGAAAGGGAGGGGAGCTGGGAGAGAGACGAAAAGGGCGGGTGAAGGGGGAACAAGAGGGTGTGTGTGAGAGAGAGAGGGAGAGGGAGATTGGAGGAAGGGAGGGAGGGAGGAGAGACAAGAACAAGGCCTGACGTCCTCGGAAAGCGATGACGTGCCACTCTCGAGCTGTCGCCCGGCTTTCCCCCCTCGCGGTCGCCCTATGCCTACGGATCTCCGCAGATGGCTGGCTGGCTGCGTCTCACTGGGGGCAGCATCACTTGACGGAATGAGGTAGCCCAACTGAGCAAACACATTGGCGATGAGTCATTGTTTGTGTTCGGTGAGAGTGGGAAGGGGGCCCTTTGGTGAGGGGCCGGCACTCTGGAGAGCCATCAATTGCCGCTCGGGGGTCAGCCGGTCCGCGCTTTAAATCTGTCCTCCTTTTTTTCCGCCGTTCTCCCCGCCAGTCCCGTCATCTGCACTGCTTCTTTTCTTCCGTTCCTCGCTGAAACGCTTAGTGGAAAAAACGAGAAATTTATCTCTTGGCATTGTTCTTGTCCTCCGTCGTTCGCATGTTCAACGTACATTTTGCAGACGAAATTGCATCGAAATGAAAGATTGTAATGCGCTTTGAGCAACAAATTTGACCAATCAGTTCTGGAAATGCTTGTTTTTTTTCCAGCCCAAGGAGCTTAAAGTATTAATAATTCCCCTAAGGAGATTAGCTATTTCTCCTTCTTCTGACCCCGTTTTTCGATCCAGTTTTCCGGAAAGCGGGCTGCTAAATAAGCCTAGAGTACCCGCCTACACGTATGTGGACCGACCGGTTCTGGCCAAAAGATTTTCAGCACGAATGCGCGTGTATTTATAACGCGGGCTATCACGGCAGCGCCATCGCCTTTCTTCAAAGTATCACGTTGCTGGAGATGATCACCATGAGATTCCGCAAGAATTCCGGCCACGAATCACTGTAGCCCCGAGGGCGTGCGCTGCGCAGGATACCCCGTGCTGCCGGGAAAAATTTACGTTATGGGCGGCGATGGAGATGCTGTTGGGGAAAAAAAAGGCCGCCCCATTGCCGCCATAAACGTCGTGGCATCGCTTCCCTTAGACGCCCATCTGCGGAAAATACGGCGAGTGAAAAGTTACTTATTGTTAGGGCGCTTACGGTGGAAGCCAGTTATCGCGGTGTAGCAATGGGACTGGAGGGGAGGGGATGGAGGAGAGGGAGAAAGGGGGGTGTGGGAGGGAGGAGGAGGAAGAGGGGTTTGGGGGAGTAGGAGGGGTGGGGGTGGTTACGTGAAGGGCCGCGGCAGGGAGAGAGGATGAACGGCTTGGTTGGTTCGCTTTCACATGTCATGCGGGACGTCGCTTCGAAGGATTCCCTTATCGCTTGGGCGGCCTAACCCCCCCGTCCGCCACTGACCGTCACCCCGACGTAACCACCCTCCCATCCTATCCTTCTCCTGGAAACTTACCCATCTAACCGTCCAACCTCACCTTCGGTTCCTCCCGTCGCTCGACCCCCTTCCCCTAGCGATGGGACCGTGCCCAACCGTCCGCCTTGTAATACATTGATTCGGTTTCGAATCCCAGCTCTAACCAGGGAGTTTTCATGCTTTTCTGTCACACGACAGGGATGAAGGTGAGCGTAGATGAAAGTCAAGTAACCATGCAGCTTCTGGAGGGCTTGAATAATTGCCTGGTTCCAGCTTAGTTAATTTATTTACCTTATTTATTTCACAATCATCCACAAACAGCACTAGAGTACAAGAGGCCAATTACTGTGGACACCATAACATTTTCAATAAATTTACGAAACACAAAAATATCTACACCCTAGTTGAAGGTAGAAAAACCCACCTGGGAGGGATTCGAACCAGCGGCCTTCGGTTTGGTAAACGAAGACGTTACCCTGCCGCCACCAGGGCCGAAAAAAATAATGACCCGATAATTCAATGTGTAACCATCGCTTCTGGCAAGTTCAATTATCTATATTATTAAATATGAATTATCTTTCTATTGTACAATTAAGGCGACATTAAGAGCATCACCTTAGACAGAGTAATTATTTATTCGGCAAAATGAGACTGAATTCTCCTTCAGAAACTTTCTCAATGTCAAATCAATGCTTAGAAAACCTATGCTCAACTTAGGATAAAATGATTGCTATCTTCTTCGGGGGCTTGAAATAACTAACGAGAAGTAGGCTTCATTGAATTTTAATAAACAAAATTATAAACTCCTTTCAGTGATTTATTAATAAAGGTAATTCAAAAGGATCCCAGAATTTTCCACAAGAATTTACTAAAATGATCCTCTTATTTTTTTCAATTAAATCTATTTAAAACATTAAGTTTAATATTAGAATTAATATTATGGTACCTACCGTTTTAAATATATAGTAATATACAAAATTGAGGACACGTTATAAGTAAATCGATGTTGTGGAAGTTTCTGCAAAGATTAAATTATTAAGGGAAAGTTATAACGTTTTATTTTCTGAAGAGGAAAGTGCCTATTTTTAAATTAAATTTACACAAGCGTCATGAATAATAAGATACAATTGTAGGACTCACTACTGATATGGAATTCATAGAGAATTCCGATTCTTATATCTTATGTCCAAAACCACAAAACTAATTGCCAAGGAAAATAGCCGTAAAAAAATGGCATCCAGATATGTTGAGCCTTTAATGAATGACTCTTATTCTTGTTTTTGTTACTTAACAGAAAATATAAAACTTAACACTCACTCAGTCGCAATTTTACGTGATATTTTTGCAGCATCTTCATTCTTGTGTTACTTTTCAACCTTTTGACGGAAATTATCTTTGCTTGCTTTAATTTCCTCTGTCCAAACGACATCTAAGTTACTACAGGTTAAATTTTACATTCAGTTATTAAGTCGCAATTGTTTTATCCTCCAGTCTACTTGTGCTAGCGCAATAAGATACATTTCTGTCAGATTTAATGTAGCCAGTTACTTCATATTAAAAAATTAGTTTTTGGATTTTATCTGGCAAAGGAACTAAACCCACCCCCCTCCCCCTCAACCCTGAGGCGTAATTTTCACAAAAAGTTGAGCTTAGTAATATATGAGCTCTCTATCGTCACCTATCAAAACGACCTTAGGGTCGATGACTGTGTATTTTATGTCACAGCCGTCATTTTTATAATATTTGGAAGTTTTAAAAACAGCGAAGTTACATAATAATATATGTAGTTAATTAATTTATGGAATTAATATATGTAATAATATTTGTAATTTCATTTTCAACTAAAGATGGTCATCTATGCATGCGCTCAACACCAGAGAGGCCAATACGTGGCAGCGTCTGTGATAAGGCGGTGGACATGGCGAACGGACTTGCTCGTCCAGTGTGCACAACGGAATGAAGAAATATCAAAACTGCCCGCAAACTGTTTTTCGGATCTAAATCTGGTAAGCAAATTGCAGAAGGAATCTATCGTATCTTAGTCAAAGAGATGCATGCAAAACACAGAAAAATGAATGGTTAATCTTTCAGCGATAAAATCTAGAGTAATTTCTTGAGGACTGGCCGTAGGGTATGGTGTTAATATATTAAACATTTTCAATTAGATTTCATGTCAAAAGGGTGAATTCGGTACATTGAAAGCGTAGGTAACTCTACTCGAACATGATAGACTGTAGGTAGGGATATGGCTTGCATGAGCGTTATCTCAGTTTATCGTATCACCCACTAACATGGTTGATGTATCGCCATCTCTCCTACCCCTGTGTCCTTTCTCTGTCGACTTCCTCCACGCCATAGAGAGAGAGAGAGCCATTACTCCACTCCACTCCCCTCTCTCTTCCCCCTCCCATATTACCACCATACGTCCCGGCCATTCCATTTACTCATGCGTTTCCTACCCTCCTGCTCGTTCCTCCGCCCTCTCTCTCCCCGTCTCCTCTTTTACTGGAGGTCACGTCTGATATCCATCCCAGTCTCCCCATTTTTTCACCACGGGTAGAAGAATGTTCTATTTCTGATATGTGCTGCCATCTAGTTTTATTGTCCCCGGGACACGTCGACAATAGAGATCGCCCTCTCGTTTATTTGCTTTTTTCCCCCTCACCAAAAGGGTGGACTCTGTTGCGTCTCCAGGATGAAGTTACTTACAGGTTTCCATTTCCTCCCTCTCGGGCGTGGAATTTTCCTCCTGCAAAAAAAAAACAAACGCCCCTCCCCTCCCCCTCCGCCTCCTGTATCCCATATTTTTGTATCCGTGCGTTGCGAACCATTTTACGCTTCAGGATTGAGATGGAGTTTACCTCTCGTATTACGGTCTTGTTTGCTCAGCAATATAAAAGAGAGAAAAACGCTTTAGTTTTCGTTGGCCGTTTAAACTTTGTTGCACATATCTCCACAAGGAGATAAGCGTAACAAACTTGACACCGCTTTACACAAAAATTAGCTTTTTCCTTCCTTTCCTGGTCATCTTCGGCAGAAAATCACCCAAGTTATTGGCCAACAATTTCTAGCCATCGGTTTTTTTCACGTACTATAATCTTGTTCATACAAGGAGTATGATAGCCTGTAGAGCATGATCTAATTTCTTAGAAAGGATCTGAGAGATTTTCCATTTTCGTGGACACTGTTAAGATTATCTCTTTACCTTGTCTTCATCGTGGCGACAGAATTCCTATCTTTTAAGTCCGGTATAAAAGTAATCATGACACACCTCGCACACTTGGAAAGTAATTCACGGTGAAAATCATCGATAACTCCTGTTACATGGAGGTTTTTTCTGGAAAAGACTTTGATCCAGGATATTTAAAAATATATATGTACCTTTTTAATGTCTTGATTCAATGTAAAAATAGAAATACGTTATTGGTTATTTGGTAACGATATTAAAATTGCATTTTCTTGACCCGAAGAAAATTGTTTTCCCCAAAATTCCTATGATAATTGTACCAGTGAAAGTACTAGTGTATGTTTTATTATGCATTTATTTCTTTATGAATAAGATACTCTTTTAAAAAAAAACCATGCTAATCCTCAACAGGCATCCATTGGTTATAGTCCTATAAGGTTATCTTACTACTCATTTTGCTCAGCTTCCTACTGCCTTAGAAGCATTAAATTTTGAAAATAAAAGAAATTCCTTTCGTGAGAAATTTAAATGGTTATCCATTGGTATAAATAAATTTGTAGTGTAGGATGATTGATTATGGGTTTCATACGGCGAAAAATGCTCAATGAACCTTTGGCGGCATCTTGCACAAATTCCTTATTTAAGGTGAATATATTATAATTTATTCCCGTTACGCTATTCAAACAGAAAGTCATTTAATGAAGCTATGTAAATTTGCTCGAGACGGAATGTTTTTTGTTTTTCAAATAACCACCCTAATCTGAAGAAAAGAGAACCCACTTATTGATTATAGTGTCTCGGTTACAGATTTTAACGTATCCTCCGAATGGCAAGATCGCATATTAATGTGGGGGAGGGTTAATTTTGGAATCCTTAAAGCTGCTTAGGGAAACGGATTACCTACCCTCTCCCCCCGCATAACTTCCCAGAATAAGTAATTTGCAACACCGGACCGGTAATGTAGGCGATGATCCCCTCCCTTCCCCACCATCCCCCAACCCCTCCAACTTCACGTATCAGATTTCGGTTCGACGAGGGAAAGTGGATGCATTATTTGAGGACATTTCGGCGATTCGCGGAGATCTCTGTCTCCGCGGGCGGCGGTGGACATTCTAGGGGGATAATTCACCCCTCAAGGGAGGGAACCTCTCGTTTCAGCGCTTGATCTTGAACACACAACGGTACTAAACGTGCGCGGGGCGGTGCTCCGTCATCGAACGATTGAACTGTTTATAAGAGAAGTCGGTGAAAGTAGGATGGTGAAAGGGGCGGACGTGAAAGGAAAGGGGGGAAGATACGGTGCTTCAGGATGAAGGACAGGTGCGTCGGAAGGTTTAAGTCGATGGGTTTAAGGTTACGCGGCGAGGAGCAAAGGATGAGTGGGGAGGGGGGAAGGGGGGAAAGGGAGGTTTCGGGGGGGCGGAGGGATGGTGTGTGACGGGGAACGAGGGCTGATGTATGCAAATGCTCATGCGAGATCGGAAGAG
>WURS02469172.1:0-62357 GCA_011762765.2 Rhinocypha anisoptera | reverse complement strand
GAAAACATGCAGGTGTGTCGAGAGAGCAGAGGGGGAGAGAGAGAGAGAGAGAGAGAGAGAGAGAGAGAGAGAGAGAGAGAGAGAGAGAGAGAAAGAGCGAGTGGTGAGAGGGTGTCGGGTAAGCCTCGCAGTTATTTGCTGTCGACACCACGCTTCACGATGCCAATCTGAATCCAATAGGCCACCCAGACATGAGGCCAAATGTAAACGGGGTGACAATCATGGGTGAGACATAACCCGCCCAATTCGCTATCGATCCTCTCTTTCTACACACACACACACTTTCACTTGAACTCTTTGAAGCCATGTCATCAAATCAAAGATCTTTGCCAATTCAACATCAAGTTTTACTTGATTTTAAAAATTTGAAATTGTAAATTGTTTATCCAATAAAATTACAATGATATTTGATTTTGAAAAATTTTAGTTTGATTGCATTGCGTAATTTTTAAACTAAAAGCTTCAGCCCAGGAATACTGTACTAATTAATTATAATATTTAACATATCTGTTATGCTTTGATATCCCTTTAGTATAAATTATTTAGATTAAAGTTATTGACATATTTATTATCAGAAGACTAAAAACGGATTAGCAGATCTTCGTTAAAAAGAAACAAAAACAGTTAAGGTATATCGAATAGCCCCTGTAGGAAACCTCTCCTTTTTTCTTTGTGCTATATCTAACTTGTTTATTATTATTATGTTTTATGTTATGTTAATGTATTAGATCATCTTTTTCTCCGAAAGTCTGTTTTTGCTTGCTTAACTCGGTGCTATTAATTATAATTTTGCTATTAATTACTATTGTATAATTACGATTACCGTGACGTTCAAACAGATTAATCATCCCTCCCTAATACTATTCTATGCGAAAGGTCTTGTTTGCTTTACAGCTCTTTCATGGAAGACAGTACTGTGTTTTACTTGTTCACTAAAAAATGTCAGGTATTATACAAAGAATTAAGCTTCATTACGTCAAATACTTGAAACTTTTTTTTAAATAAAATGAGACGAATTGTTCAATTTTATTTCAATTTATAATCATGATTCATGAATAACTAGATATAGTGAAACCATAGGAGATAACAGTACTCTTCCAATTGTAATAATATAAGGTAAATTTTCAAATAAATTTATTTACACAACACAGTACAATATATCACTGTTTAGCAGTTTCCGTGAAAAGTTAATCAATAATCGTTCTATCTTTAAAAATAATTAGAATTACAATCAGTGAAGCGAAAAGAGTGTTACTAGCACTCGGCTTATCAACAATAATCAGATTTGGTAGGATTAATATGTGATAACTAAAGCATTAGCGCCCAAGATTGTTATGAAGCACAATTATTTGCAGGCTTAGAGTTTGATTAGATGCCAAATTGGCCTACATAGCACCTCAAAATAGTAATCAAATTCAATTGAAAAGTAACAAAGGTGAAAAACCTGAAAAAGCTGAATCTTTCCTTTCACTCTTTTTCAAAGCAATCCAAACGAGTAGGAGCAAACTAAAACATAAAATAAAATTGAAAGAGAAAGAAATACCATAGATCTCTATATAAAATTCAATGATAACCAGAAAGAGAAAAAGAATAAAATAAAAAAATAAAAGGTGAGTGCTTATATATCATCAGATTTTATTAAAATTTTATTAAGTTTTCTTCCACACTACGTTACTTTGAAGCACAGAAAGCCGGTGAAGTAGAAGAGAAAAACAATATTAAAGTAAAAAGAAAAAGAAAGGGTCTGTTTGTTTAAAAGGACTCAAGTAAGTAAAGCAAAATGTGTGCTAAATCGAGAAACTCGCGGCAAACTCAAATTGATTGCGCTAGAAAGTTGCAACCAAAGTCTGGTTTTGCCTCACAATTTCAATCTTAAATACAATTTTAGGACTTCTCAATTTGTGAAAACCAAAACCAAAAAAACCAACATTATCATGTCCAGAAGCAAAAAAATTTAGAGAAACCTAAACTATAGTTCGAATATATTCAATAACCAGAATCGACCAAAAGAATTGCATTACCTGACTTTCAAAATAAAATATAATTTAAGAATAACAAAAATTAAATAATGGGTTTTTGTTTTCCAGTTTGAATTCTTTCTCTAAATAGAAAATGCCACAGTTCGTCTTTTATTAAGATAAGCGACCCTTGATACCGGTCATGTCTGATGAGTGTAGTGCACTGCAATTCACGAGATTCGGCAAGCAAAGAAACTTAGCAAGAGTAGAATGCATTGCCAGTATGACCGAGGTGGCGGTCGTATAAATCAAAATTGAAATTTACTAAAGAGAAAAGAGAGTGAAAGAGAGGGTGAAAGAGAGCGAAACAATGTGGTGTGCGCGTAGGCAGTGCCCGAAAACGGATGGATTCAATTAATTTGGAACTAGTGCTGCTCGGCAGTGCCGAGATCGGAGACAGTCGGTCTCGAAAAGAGAGAAAGAAAGAGGGATGCATCATAATTGAGGCAATCCATAACCGAGCTGAGTGAGTGGCTCAGTGTCGGTGTGAGTGTGAGTTTGTGAGTGTGTGTGTGGGTTCTAAGCCGAGCGAGTGTTGTGCACCACAATGGTGGAAGCACTGTCCCGGCCAAAGTACCCGAGACACAATATAAATCTTGCCACGCGCCGGCGCGCATCACTCTCTGCCACTCGTTCCACGACATCGCCCTAGGTATAAATAATACGCCAACTTGCGCGCGCGGTCGGGATCAAAGATAAAGTTTGAAAAATAATTCTTCCCGACTCCTTGTGCCTGCTCTCTCTCTCTCTCCTTCCAATCTTCCTCCCCAAAGTCGAATAAATTCACAGCCAGTCAAACTGAACAGTCTACAATGTCGATGGCAATGCAGTGTCGACTCGAAACAGGGAAACACAATCAAAAATTGTAGCAAGCGCAAAAGTAAAGTCATATTTCGATTTGTATTAATAACTTTCGATCTCCGACTCTCCACTTCTGCTGTTTCGTAAGAGCAACAAAACATTAGAGGACACAAAAAAGAGAAAAGACTTTAAAATAAATCAAATCTCGAAGAAGGGAGTGGAGAGAGAGAGAGAGCCATGAGAGATGTCAGCAGAGAGGGAGTGAAGGCACGAGATAGAATGAGAATCGAGAGCCACTGACGTGCCATTAGTGCCACTCTGAGTGAGCAAACCCCAAACGGGCCTTTGGTCGTTTAGATTGTCGGTTCACACAAGGGCCATATCGATAAGCTGCTCGTCGATGCTCAGACACAGCACGTAGCCATGTGTGAAAGGCAATAAAAAACAAGAGCAAAAAATTAAAAGTAATTAAAGAGCAACAAAAAAAGTAACAACAAGAGATCTTTCGGGAGATCTTGCGCAGTCTACTTACTCCCACTTGTCTCATCATCCTTGAGTAGAGTATTAACGTGTTTACAGGGCAGACACGAGTTAGAAACAAATCATTTACAATTTATATATTTTGTACTAATTAAACAAAACGAAAATGGTTCGCTTATTAGTATAAAAATACATTTATTTTAATTTTTACTTTTTATCAAGTATATAAAACAATGCAACTTTTAATAAACAAAGTAATACTGAGAAAACAAAAGTTCTCCGTGACAAGTGACGGTGCGATTGCGTAACCACACTAAGCAAGTTGTGTGTGTGCACAAGTAGTTGTGAAGCAAAGTGAAACTGTAAGTGGCCTGACGGACCCTTTTCACTCCGTCTTTATCGCGATTGTCGCTATCGATAATTGTCCACTACTGTGTACAATTCAATTTAGAGCTATAGAAAACGTTAGAATGCCTCCGACAGTTACACAATGAGCTCAATAAATTAAAAACACTACTCACTGACCTCCAAACGACTAGCAGTACAAAAGAAGCAGATAAAATAAATAATTATTCGGTTTAAAGTAAGAAAATAAGAAACAAGACATGTAGGCCAGCTAGTCTACAAAGTGCTCGTTCAAAAGTTGTCTGGATAGGGTTTTATGTAATGGTTTGGAAGGAATTTGTTTTATTTAATTATAATAATATCTGATGCAATAATGACGAAAAATATATGAATTGCTTAAATAAACTTGTCTCAGTTATACGAGTTTGGAATATGAATGCTAAAGTCAAAATAATTTTTTTGAATTTTATCGAAGTTGCAAACTAAGTAGTAATTGATTGAAAGGAAAATAAAGAATAACTGAATAGATAATTGAAAAAAGTGTGTGAATGCTTGTTTTGATTGCCAACCAAAAAGAAAAAAGAATGGAACATCTAATCTTATCTAGCAATAAAGATCACTCAAATGAATCACTTCAATAATTCAAACATTTTCAAAGTGAATTTAATGATCCAGCCAGTCAGAAAAGTAAAACTAGCTCTCCGCTTGCTTGCCTTTTAGACAAGTCAGGGCGTGTTAAAAACAGAATTAAATTCCCACGCCATATAGAGTGACATTTGAGGTGATAGCTGCGTTAATACTTGAGCTGAGTCTTTCCGATGAGTCGAATTGTTTGCTAAACGATTTCCAGTCGTTCTGTTAGTTGTTGATTTGAAAACTCGCGACATTAATGTTATTGTTTTGATTAAATCGACTATAGAATAATAGTCATTGTTCAATTGCTCAATTTACTAAGAGAGAAATAAACTTTTTTTGTCGATCTGACGTGACTAACAAACAAAACCAATTAGGTCTCTATATATATCTAAAATGTAGATAAAAATGCAAGTGCAGTCATGAGATGTTTAACTAGAGTGGAGAAGAAACGAAACGACTTGCTCAGAGAAATATGATTTAAGTAAAGACATAAATTATGAATACCACAAAGAAACCCACAAACACACACTCTACTTAAGTTGAGCAATTTGGTCAAGCGCGAGATTGTGATGACAAGCCACTTCGATGCCACTCACCAACCCTTGCAAGATTTGACTGTGCCTATGCGTAGTGCTGCCAGATTATTTATGCCTCGCATAGTCGATTAGTATGCAATGGCCAAGTAGAGATGATTCAATTGACAGTAGACTACAATTGAGCATCGCCACTATCGCCACGACATTTATGACAAACCCGACTCGGATTGCTACCGCAAATCCATTCAACTGTCAACCAGTGAGCTCGACGAAAAGACCCAATAAATATTCAAAAATATGACCAAAAAATAAGAAGACGAACAGTCTCTAAGAATGAACAAAGAGGAAAGAAGAGAGTGGAAGGGGAACCGACATCAATTGCATTTCGCTGCACTCATGCCTCAGAACTATACATATTTTACTTTTGCAAATCACCACCATCATCACATCAATAGAAGAAAAGCAGAATAATGGGTCTGGAAATTTTTGTTCGATTTAAAAAAATACCCGTATATTGCAACAATGACTATCACAAGCAACACATTGTATGTTGGAACCTTTCAAAGCATTCTCCACTTCGGAATATGTTCCCAAATCTTCAAATGTAAATTTTGTTAAATTAACCTTTTAGTATACATGTATATTCATTATTTTTACCTTCAAAATAACTTTTTCCACACTATTTGAGAAGGTAGCGGAAAAATTTAAAATTTAAAAGTGTAACCACTCAAGTAGTAGAGAAGTGATTCAACTTGACCCGATAGATTCAAACAGAAAGCTTGATGGAGTTGGCTGATGACATTTTTTGTCTCTCAAACCTCGACATTCTCAACACACAGAGCATCCGAATTGAGTTCAATTTTAATTAAATTAACCAAAATGAATCTGGAATATTTCGTCTCGCCACCAGTGTACTCTCATTACTTGGTTGCCTTCGCTTTTCACCCGCGTACTCCCCTATGTAAATATGTCATGTTGCTCTCTCTCCCTGACGGTAAGTGAAAAAATTCCTATTGTCATTCCAGCACAAGCAGATAACTCACTCTAGGAACATACGAGTAAGATATTAGCTAAATTAATGCCAAACTCTCTCTTTTGCCCTGTGCATAGCTCGCGACATCGACACGCCAAAGCTCACTCATGCCCGGCAACTGAAACATCTCGCACCGGTCGGTAGGTTAGTTCTCTCTCTCTCTCACGTTTAGATTCGTCATTAGAATAATTGCAATTTTAATATATCAAGATGGTGAAGTTTGAAAAGAAAGGAGGAAAGAAAATTAGTGCTAAAGTACTAATTCACAAACCCAATAATACCTAACTATGAGAAGATAAGTAAGATGATGCGTAAAAATTGATCCAAATAAGACAAACGGCGAAAAACAAAGATAGAAAACTAATGGAAGCTCTCACGATGGTCAAGTCTGCCAATACGTGTAACAACACAAATGCAATTGAAACAAATGCAAATCAAAACTTGAGCCAATATTAGGTAAAATGCAAAAATATGTTTTACGGAAAAACTACTTTGTGTTCGCAAATAAAAATAAAAATGAAAATTCTGATACATAGTAGTGACCAAATGGCTACAATAAGCAGATTTGTTTCTAGATACAAACTAGATACGAAATAAGCACGCTTTGTGTTACAGTGTTACTCAATTTTGCTACATGCAAATGACTGATAGTGGCAGTATAAAATTAATAATTAGAAAAAAGCAAAATAAAGTAAAATAATAAGTCAGTTAGAAGAACCTGAGAGAAAAAGACAAAGTTATCACCGATGATATGAAGATGACAGAGAGACAGTGATGGTAAATGCAAGTCAAGCATACAAGTTTCAATTTAAATTTGAATTTGATTGAACCGAGTCAAGCAGAAAGTCGAAAAAACGAACTTGCTTTTGCATTTGATTCCAAGGACTTCCTCTGTTTTAGTTGTAATTATACGAGACCGATTTGGCAGCACTTCCCGCCCTAGGTGCCTGGAATTTATTTCACTTCAAATTCCTAAACCGTGGCACGCAAATCATTGAAGCAATCGTCAATTCTCAATTAACAAAATCAATCCCAGAATATGCGACATTCTTTAAACCATTCTTATCACCCCACCGTGGTAATTATGAATTCACATAAACAGTTATTTTGTTTCTGAAAATACTTCTGGCACATATAACTAACACGGCTAATTTGAATTACTTGAAAATGTGAACAAGACAACGTGGATAAATATTTACACTGGGAAATTATATCTTTAAGTGCTTATTATTCAAAATAGATATGAATTAAAAATAATTATTGGCTTCAATGTACGTTTGTTTCGAGTAAGAGAGCCACAAATTGCGTTCTAGTCCTCTCTTGACTCTTAAAAGTAAACTTGTTTTCAGCAAAAACTCAAGAGAGTCTCAATCTACAGTCGCTGCTACACAGGAAAGATGAAACCACGTTCAAATTGCTCTTGTAAATAATATGGATAAATGAACAAGTTTTATTAGAGACTTTGACTTGATAAATGATATAATGTTTTATAGAACAAATAATAAACAGAATAATTGACATAAGCCCGCTTGAACTTGAGAAGAAACTTTTATTTTTATTTTATATATAACCGTCTGAATTATTGCTGAAACAAACAAAACGGTAAATAATAGTTAATATTATAATTAAATTTAATTTCAATATTGATTTTACTGTACTGTACACAAAAAAACTTGATATGGCTCTATTGTATGATTATAATTATTATTGTATGAGAACTCACACAGAGTTTAATTATAACAAAATAAAACAAAATCTATTACCTATACAGTAAAACAGGAAATTTCCAAATCTAATATAAATGAATATAAACGAGATAGGGAAAGTAAACAAAATCCGTTTTTACATTGAATAGCAAGCCGGAAATGCTGTCAAAGTGAACTGCTTTGTATTGCTAGTGTGACACGATCCATCCATAAAGTCCCTTCCCGTTTATGAAGGTGTCTTTTCGGAATGTTTCCAATTGATTACAGACTCACTCGCAGTTTTATGCGTGGCCATCAGGTCCAAAGTTCATTTGGCTAATTGCCAGCCGCACCACTCGGACCCAACTAGCTTCATAAAATAGAATAAAAAAAGAGAACGACCATCTCGACCATACTAACGGCACATCTGGGACTGAGACCACAAGTGGGTTTCCCGACCTATTCCATACTCCGCGCATGTGCAGTGCTAAGTTAACTATCGAAAGACAAGTCTAGTGCCATAGTCAGATAAGCCAGCTGGTTTGCTTTAACAAACTTTCAAAGTAGCCTATTTGGACATCTGGAGTGGTCAGAGCCAACTGAAGAGCTCTCATTGTTTTCGCTTTGGTTCCCCATTATGGACTCTTTTTTACTTCTGAGCTCATTGAATTGAAAATCGTTTGGACAAGATGAGGCGGCAAATGTTTTGACACAGTCAGCTAGTTGGTGGGCGATTATGTAGACGAAGAAACCCACTCGGCAGGGCGGCATTCATTTTGCATGATTTGCCTCTCTGGTTTGCTTTGGTTGCTCTAGACTAGCACGATCATCATCAACAAATGCGGCTGGTGCCAGGGATGCACGGGCCTGTGCCCAACAGTGTTGTTACCAACAGATCGAGTTGGTGCTGATCGGAAGACAATTAGCGTGCACGCCTCAGCTCAGTGCGAGGTAGCACAAATAGCTCGACTGACCGTCTTGGGCAACTCGGCAGCATGTGTCGAGTGCGCGCCAACTATCCATCTCTTCTAACGGCATCGCATGAGGAATAGTTTAAATTCCATTAAAAAAAGTTTGGCTCGTAATTGAGTGAATTTGAAACCGATTTCTCGGCCATTTGAGTAGCTCCCGTCACCAGCGTCCAACAGCGTGGTGTGGCCAAGCGGTAGAAACAATTCGATTGTGCACTTAACTGCAAACACCGAGCTTTTCAAAGAGCAATGTAGTGTCAGCGACTCTGAGCAGCACACTGGTCACAACACACATTTTCTCCCTCAAATCTAGAAGTGAATGAACGTGAATACTACTACTCAACCAAGTGGACCAGAGATTTTAAATTCAAATCAAGTGAAAACGTTAGTTTTATTAAAACAAACAGACAAAACTACGAGTAATAAGAGTGCTTTTTGCCACCTACCTTAGTTGGTTATCGTGCAAATGAAGTTGCTTAAGAGCTTTTAGTCCAAAGAAGGCTTCAGGCTCAATGAGTTCAAGTCCGTTGCCAGAAATATCAATAAACTGAAGCTTCTCCAGTGTAGCTAAGGCAGAATTTTTGACAATCCGAATCTGATTGCGCGCCAGATTCAATTTTCGCAAAAATGGACAATGATACAACGAGCCAGTGGGTATGTTGCTCAGTTGGTTCTGTGCCAAGTCAAGCTCGATCAGGTTAGATAACTGTTGGAAGGCGTCAACGTGAATGTCGCGCAGTCTACACCGTGCTAGGTAGAGACGTTGCAAGTTGCTTAAACCAGCACGCTCAAAAACACGTGCTTCGAGCTCGGCCAGTGGATTGCCAGACAAGTGAAGCACTTGTGTGCCTAAGTTAAGACCACGAGGTACGTGTTGCAAAGAAGCGTCGATGCACTCTACCCACATCTTGCCTGAACGCCATTTGCATGAACATTGCTCAACACACTTGATTTGAGAGAACTCGCTAGGTCGTGATTGGTGGAGAGAGTGCTGTGTTCGAACACCACTACTCGACACCGAGCGAGCAACATCGCGAAGTTCAGGGCGTCTATTTTGATATTTCTCAAGATAAGTTTGATGTTGAGACACCAACACCAAATCGTCAATGGCGCTGGTTGAGTGGTGAGGATGAGTGGAATGAAGGCGTGAGTGGTGGACTGTTTGATGAGTGTGAGGTGGTAAATGATTCCAACTGCTTTTGCCTTGGCTATGGCACCAACAGCTGTGCGGACTGAGCAATAGTAGTAATAAGAAGAAAATAAGAAACCGAAGCCAAACTAGTGAGGCTGAACAGCGGTGATGGGCAAACACGGTGATACGAGCCCACAACCAACACAGACTCTCGGACCGAGGTAGGTGGGGTGAAGATGGCTCAGATGGTCGAGATGGCCAGTGCGACTTGACACTTGGATGACCAAGTCGTTGTCGATTAACACAGTCGAGGAGTCGAGTCCACCGATGTAGAAGAACGGTGCCAGACCATGTCCGGTGGTGGTCGCTCACCGATGCCCACTGTGGCCCGGAGACATCGCCGCACAGACGACTCATCCTGCGCGACCAGACGGCTTAGTAGAGATCAGTGCACAACAAGGAAAGACTCATCGTGTTAGCGATGTTTACTCTGTCAAAAAGATACCAAATCAATACGATTAGTAATGAATCTTAGCGAACCAATCAAGTTATGATTTAAAGATGCCAATTCAATTAATGTACCAGAAGCGCACAAACTGAACTTCACAACTCATGGGAACAACAAAAAGAATGAACAAGAAGCCACCCATTGATTTACATGATTCTCCTCTCATACTCTCTCTTTCATTTGATTCTGCGACACAGCTATAAATTAATTAAAACATGGTTTATGTATAATTATCATAAATAACAAGCAAAATATTAACCACATAATAAATAATAATTAAAGAGTTCAATTTCATTGTTTAAACCGTATTAATTTTGTAAATATAAACAACATATGTAACCTATTAAAGGGCTTTTATTTAATTTGTGATGATTTTGCTCACAATATAAAGAGTTATAGAACTGAAGTATTTGAACAAATCAAGTAATGTACTCTTTAATTTAATTTGAATATTACTAATTACCGAAACGAAGTTACTAGAATTGACAAAACTTTTACTATCATCAATCTCAACATTAGGATAGTGAGAATTTCAACAATACATCACCGGGATGTATATTATAGACTAAACAATACCGCTTAAAACAGAATAAAATTGACAGAGTGCAAAAAGAAGAGACTAAAAAAGCGCAATTTTGAGATATAACAAAAAAATAAAACAAAAGAGAGTAAAAAAGTTTAGTGTGCGTGTGTGTGTTAAAACAACTGGTAAGATGCTCTATCAAGCACAAACAATTGTATTAGACAGTCAGCGAGCAAGCAAACTCGATTAGAGAGTTTGTGACCCATCTCGATCAGATGTTGTACCTCACGCAGGCCTTGTCTGTTTATCGCTATTTAAAAAGCAATTTCCTGTGCCAATAGAAACCTATTGTGTCAATCAAAGACATTCAGAATGAGAAACAAAATTTAAAAAATAGTAAGAAAGACCAGAATCGATGGAAAGAATTTCAATATCGATAGTGAAGGAAATTAATAAAATCGAAAAAAAGAGGGCAATGTGAAAGAGAAAAGGAGGATGAGTGAAAAGGGAAAGAAGAGGTTTTTTTGATTAGAAATCGATTGAGGTCCATTGAAAAGCAAGTCCAATCAATAGACCAATTATCGGATAAGCTGCAAAGAAGGCAAGTGCGAGTGGTGCCAACGGGCCATTGCGTGACGTGCTCGTGCCGGACAGACTAGTTCCACTGGGCGCCCACAAAGCACATTTCCGCCATGCCAAGACTTCCGGTTCGAGTGAACGCAGAGAGCCACCAGACTAAAGTTAGCATCACATCAACGCTCAACCAACACAAGGAAACGCAAATCGCGAGTGTAAGGGCAATCAAAATGTCATCGAATAGAGCTGTGCAGCTGAAGATTGACTTGGGCTCTATTTCCACTGTGCCAACTGGAGACAATCGATAGGAAAAGTTCCGCTTTCTTGTATTCGAGGTTGTCTAATTCGCCACAGTCCAACAGATCCGAAATGGCATTATCATTTGGTAGACAGAGTCCTATTCACCAAGCATGATACATGAGTCGCACTTTCATGAATTGAGTAGATTAAAAACATTCACCCGGTGTGATACCACTAGGCGTTCACTCGCCTTACCTTCAAGGTGCTCTTCACCGCTACACACCAACAGAGGTAATGTCAAGTCTCCATGGTATGAACTTATTATAATGTACACAAAAGCAAGAAAGAGGGGAAAACACCAAGGAAAAGTTTGGAACGGAACCCTGCCAGCTGCCAGTAGCTTCCAGTATAAAACTATCAACAAAATGTTGTATGGTATTGAAAATGTCACTGCTAAGATTAATGCCAGCACATGCACACCAAATCAGCTCAATGCTTGCCTATTGTTAAGAACTTCGATTTAGATGACCTATCTCGAATTCAAACTACTAAAAATCGAAGTTTTTATGATTTAAATTTCTAATACGCAAATGTAGCACAGATTATCAAATCCGTTTTAAAGTTCAGAGGGCTTTTAAAATAAAAAACTGTAAGAGGTAAACAGTTTAAAGAATTCAGAATACAATGCTTTACTGCCTATTTTGAGTTGTCAGTTTTTTTCAAAATAATTTAACTTGTCTAAATTGTGCTTTGTTGTCCTTTTTTGTATTGTAGCACAATTACAATAGTTTTACTGTTTAATATTTTTTAAATTTATTTTTGCTATCGTTACTAAGTACTTAAAAATACAAATAAGACTCACACAAAAACTAATTGCAGAAAAAGTTTCCATAAAAATGCTACTTTGACACTTAAACTTTCTGTAAATACATAGAATTGGCTTTTCCTGTGATCCCTAATAAAAGTAAAACACAAATTAACAGTTTAGAGTTTGATCAGCAAGAATGTTCAAAAGATAATTCAATTATCATTATTCACTTCTAAGATTACAAATAACAATAATAAATCAGGCCGGGTTAAGTAAAGTCGCTTGAATGACAAGTAAAGACCAGAAGGACTAGTGAGGAAAAAATTTGATTTGGTGTGGCTCGCGTCATAGTTTAGATTAGTAAAGAGAAAGAAAGTGAGAAGCACTGAATTGAGCAAGCGAATGTGCTGATGCCAAATGAAAATAAAAAAGAAGAATGAGGAAACCAACGATGATGAGCGATGCAAGCCAAACCAAACATGTGAATAGCAATGGACAGAGGCGACTAAGACAAAGAAGCAACGATGACGAGCGGACAGAGAGAGTCATGGGAAGAAAAATGATGCCACCACGAGGACAAGAGAGGGACAGTGGTGCGCCGAGAGTGGTGAGTGAGCCTAGAGGGGTCCGGCACGATATGCGGCCGCCCGACCGAGCGATATTGAGCGGAAGAAACATTTTTCATGCGGCCGCTGTCCGCTGGGTGACGCACCAGCTCGGTCACACTCTGTGTGTGATCATTACCACCGACACTGGCCAGTCCGTGTTCAGTGCCACTCTGCCACTCGGCCCTTGGTTCACATTGTCTCGCGCGGTGCTGTCATCGAGCCACTCGGCTCGAACGTGTCCCTAAATCTCCTCAAGTCATCTCTACACATGACAAAATTTAATGAGATAAAATCTATCGAACTATCTTTCTCACTCGAGGAGAAAACAAGAGAAAAGAGAAGAGTGCGAAAGAAGAAAGAAGATGTGCAACTCGATTGGAAGTGGCCGATAATAAATGATGCGTGCCAGTAAAGGAAACAGACTCAGAGCGTGCCTTTGCTTGCATGGAACAATAAATCAAACAGCCATTGTCATATCGCGCGCGCCTTAATCCTGCCAGCCCAATATCGAGGCTAATCAACACAGAGAGATACACCCGCGTGCATCACCGTACCCGCACTACTGTTACACTGAGCCGGCATGAGACCAAGCGCTGGGCACACCACCAAGACAAATAGAATATCGAAGCGTATGGTTAATTAAATTCGCCTCTGCCAGGCGTCAGCGTGGCGACAGTGAGCAAACACAACTAGAAAAGAGAGAGAGAGAACCTTAGCGAGATTGGATTCGATAACCTCGAGCGAGTCTAAACATCACGATGATAACAATGATAACAAGACAGTGCTTTTCAACCTCAACATCAATAATGGAAAATTTATCAAGATCTGTTTACACCTAAAGCCAAACTATTTAAATAATTAATGCCGCAATCTAGTTGGGAGTCACAAGTGACACACCAACTAAGAAGCTGCGTATTCGTTAAAAATAAAGGTTGAAATAGTTGCTGAGTACATAAAAGTTTCATGATAAAACTGTTAAAATAGAGACTCGGGCACCTCAAATGTTTAGTATTCAATCAGAATGACCTGTAACACAACAGATATTTGTTTGAACTTATAATCTGCTTCCTGCTATCCTTCACTAAATACGATTTATGTTTGTCAATTCATATATGTAAACGTGGGTGCTTTTTTGCGTGTTTACTTCAATTATGTTTAAGTTTTTGCCTACACATATATCCAAACATCAAGTTTTTATATAGCTCTCCATAATAATTTATAAATACTATTTTGGCATCTTGAAGTAATATTCCAATAGACAGTTGTGTTTGTGATACACATATAATAAAAATAAATAAAGAAAAGTTGCAAAACAGTATAGATATTCTAAAAAATCTATTTTGATGAATTAAATATGTAGAAAGTGTCAGATACAGAAAAATTCCAAATTTGTCCCTCTCTACATCTTCTTGCTCAAATTTAAGTATCGGTAGTACAATTAAGGCAAATTGAAACCAAAAAATGTGCGATGTGTATCGAGAGAAACAAATGAAATGTGAAGGTAGATGGTAGGAGATTGCCACAGAATCACACCATTGTCCGCTATAGTAGAGGTACTCGGATCGAAGTGAAGCTAGGCAATACATATCAAATGGAATTGCAAAGTGGGCTTGGTTCGACTGTTTTCGATTTCTTGGCCCTCGCTTCGATCTGAGATCGGCGGAGATCAATGCGGCCAACGGCAGATACATCCAATTGTCAGAGGCATTGATTTATTCGGCCCATTGTGCCCACACGGATGACTCGTCACCAGGCTAAAAACCAGCCGTGTTTGGGCCATGGGACACATCAGTGTCGCACCGTAGATCCTTCAAGTTAATCGATTGCAATTTCTCAACTTTAAAATTATTTTGATCAGAAATAGCAGCAGACAAGACTCGATTTCAGTAAAGTATATATGCTATATTGAGCAACAATGTTTCAACACTGATTATGCATTTGCATACTACGAGACTGAATAAATCAGTGCTGGAATTGTTTTTACAATAAACTCTACACAATTGAATTTACAAAATGACTAACAAACATCTAAGTAGTACATTAACAAGATAAATTGAAAAACACTGATCAATCCATACAGTAGATCATACAGTAGATTTTAAATTTCATTATTCCCTCTACCCTGATCTTTAGGGTTTGTCGAATGTGTTACGTTAGGTAAACAAATTCCGACACAGTTAAACAATCCGCCAGAGTATAGAATCCTGTCCTGTCTTTAGTTTGTGTTCACTATGCGTCGTTTGTGGTCAGTCTGGACAGACTAGGCTAGTGGCGGTGGTGACATCAGCAGTAATGACCGAAATCAATGCTGCACGCTCAAGTCAAGTCAAGGAATCAAATTAGACCCAAAGCCAAATCAACACACCAACTCGCATTGTATAAATGCTTCCAAAGAGCGCATTTGCTTCACTCAGCTTCCGTAGACTATCAGAAAATTTGCGATCAATGTTAGTGGTAGAGTCAAGTTAATATCTGTTGAATCTAGCAATTATTAATCGAAAAAGTCGTTTTCATTAATCGAATCGTAATAAAGCGCGAGAGGAGAGATGGAGAAAGTAGAGTGATGGTCCAATGAATCGACGCTTGTGTGTCGCATAATAAATCGGCCTCTGGACACGAGGCCCGGTGGCCGAGCGCAGCTAATCTGACAAGCAAGTCATCTATAACCAGTTGTAATTGGACTCGCTCTCATTGCTAAACATACACATACATAGACATATAGATAGACATACACAGACACACGGAGACCAATGTAGTAGGGCACCAATGAAGACAAATTGCAACGAAGATGGACCAACGTTAATCCGCGGCGCCACTGTGGTGCCGACAAATCAACCAGACGCGAAGGATGAGGCAGATTAACTGAGCTCGATATGGCCTGATGGCGGTGTGACTGCGGTGCCACTCAATGACGGCTCGATTGTGAAAGCCGATACTTGCCCCTACTTGCCACTGCTCCTCACTCACACAACAAATAGAGAAATCAGATAAATTATAAATAAGCAACATCCAACCCAAAATGATGGCTAGCATTAAAAATGAAAACACCAATCGCAAAGTATCATTAGAATTTATGATCCAAATCGATTACATTGTGTTTGCTGGAAAGAAAACAAGACCGGCTCTCTGGTCGGTTGGGTCGAGACTATGCCTACCCCAAACCAAACATGGTCCAGACACGCTAACTCTGCTGGGACCAAGATGTCTCAAGTTTTTCAACTGTTATTTTAACAAAAAACAAAATAATTGGATATTAATAATGCAGAGTTTCATTGGTCAATGGCTAGTTAGTGTTGAGTGTATCTATTCTAAGCTTTAGTTAAAATGTATACCAAAAACAAAATTTTAAATATCTAAAATTAATTAATTGAATTTGTCCTGCACGCTTGATTGGCTTGGAATTGGTCCAAAAATAATTAATTATTCACGCTAGTGTGTGCGGTAGTTGTACGAGAATCTCAAGTCTCTTCGATGTAAGGTCTCGCAATAAATCATTGCACTAATGGATTCCAAAAGGATTAGTTGCAAAAGGCAAAGTTAGTGCTAGGGTGGGAGGTGGTGGCGCGAAAGGCTGGTCATATTAGGTGACACATTCCGGTCACGGGCTGGACATCTGGTTGCTGCATTGATTACATTGCTTTTCCATTGCATTAGATTGATCACTGGAAAACATGTAAGAAACTTTGGATCGAGTCTCCAAGTGAATACGTGAACATTGAGAAGCCGTTCCACTTGAGAAGGTTAATGATTCCATGGATGCAGCAAAGTAATGAGTCGACTGTGCACACTTTTAATTGGAGCATAATTGTTGGGCTGATCAAACCGGTGGCTGCATCAATAGTTGGAGCAATTCATCATTGGGCTCGACTCGAGTTGCCCTTGTCACAACAGCCACAACCAAGCGACCACCAAATAGATCGAGAGAAGACAGGCGTCAAGTCAAGCAAGCTCACAACAGGCTACACAGAAAGAGTTTTAAAAGTGCTAGCATGAGTGAGCCCAAAGACGAACGAAATAAATTATTCAATCCAACCCGAATTTGACAGTGCTGCTAGACCCCAATGGCTCATCTCCAGCGCTTGCCATCTTAATAGACCATAAATAATTAATTTTATTTTATCCTCAATTTATGTTTTGTCTTGTTGGTGCGAGCACCGTAGCTCACCAGGGTTTTGTTTCTCTCCAAGACAATGATGGGCTGAAAGCGTGAGAGAAGTGGGCCATCGTCATTGTAACTGGAAACGAGTGAGTGTGTCTATGTGAAGCTCGGTCCCCGGGCGCAATTGAGGCACAGCCAGTTCGGTGTGATAACGAGCCAAGCTCGTGATGTGTAGGACACGATTTGCATAGAAGAACCGAGCTCGAAAAAGAAGCAACTTAAGGGAATTTTCCTTAATAACGATTTCAATCAATTAAATGCTTTGCATCGCCAACCACCACAAGCAGAAGTGCCGTCTGAGACCCAAGATCATTAACAAAGTGTGCGATCGCGAGTCAAGAGTGGAATTAATCACAGAGAGAGAGAGAGAGACAGCGAGCCACTCAATGATCAGATTTGACGATGGTGTAGCTAATCGACCTCTATTTTGTCTAGTCACTGCTCGATCGAGGTGATACCGTGTCAATCAATGAATCAACAACAATAATCCATCCTAATTATTCGCATTACACTTAGTTCAATTCACCCATTAATTGATAGTAACCTTTAAATATTAATTCAAATTAATTTTAGTGATGAAACATCTAAGATTAATGAATATTTTTCAATCATTCTTATACTTTATTAATATTAAGATTTCAAAAATATTTAATTTAAAATATATTAACTGTTTAATAAATGAAACAATATATACTTAAATTGAACAAATAGAATGATTTGATCTTGAATGCTGACAAAAATTGTAGCAAATATTGAGTAATAATTTTTTAATTATAGAAAGTAGTTGGAATAAATAACAATTGGCGACAATCGACGAATTGAACACCAAAGAACTATCGAGTCAATTGTCTTGCAAACTAAGAGTGGTGGAGTAATCGAAAGTAACAGTGGGTGGTAGTAATGAGTGATTCGGTGGCATGATGGCCGCACTCGTGCCATCGCCACTGGCCGAGATTAGAGTCGGCGGGGAGGAATTATCGGGCCGGGCGAATCAACGCGCAAGTGAAGTGATGAATCGAAAAAACGACTGCTGCCTGTCGCACGCTGAGTGTGAATTCAATCGAAAACGAAAACTAAGCAAGCAAAGGCAGCCAGGCAGCAGCGAGCGCACAAGAGATTCATCTTGTCTCGGGCACACTCACCAACACCATTTGTTACAAGCCTCCCGCCAACGCGTTACGGGTTACGGACAGCCAGTAGATAAGACCGAGCTTCTCACTCACCCATTTTCCAGCAACGCCTGTCATCAAGCCAGATTAAGACGGACCCTAGGCAAGATTAGCTCTTAAAGGTCGACACGGAACAACAAGGCTAGACCACAACAAACTACGGGTTGAACAAACGTCCTCAGTGAGCGGTGCTCTATTGAGTGATCGACATATTTATGGATGACACCGGTGTATGTCCCTCAGTTCTAATTCTAAGCACGATTGGCACATGATCAGACTGCGGCTAGAAGTTAAAACAAACTATCGATGATAAATGAGAAAGTAGAGAGAGAGAGAGAGAGCGAGAGAAGTGTAGTTGGCATGGCCATCCCACTCTGCCCGGCGTCCCCTCCTACAAACCGATTGATCGAGCCAGCGTCGAAATGTCACCGCAGCACCCTAATTGCTCACACAATGCTCTCCCTCCACACAGACACACACACATACACCACCATCACTCTCCTCTGAACTGACCCTCGATGAATCGGCAAACTTCGATCCAAAAGTTTGTCGAGACCAAACTATAGAAAGACACAAGAGCAGTGATAGAAAGGAGACGATTTAAAAACTGTTGTCCTTTTGGGGCTAGTCTAATAGGACACTGACACCAAGTGATGCGGTGTAATTGCTAAATCAATAGCAGCCAATAATTAGGGGGATGATCAAAAGCTGCTACCACAGACAAAGTTTGTTGGTCACTTCCACCACAAACCATCAGTGTAAAAATAAAAGAGAGACTCAATGAGATCAATTATTAATCCCACCCCCCAGTGGATAGACAGTGCAAGTCTGGGTTGTGCAACTAGGTCAATGGTGACGCAATTCACCTGATGACGGAGTTCAAATCAAATCGAGATTGAAGATTGAAAAGTTTGCTGCAATGATTTATTCATATTCTTTCCGTCCCTACCACCAATTTAGCTAAGTCATAGGACAATACTAATTTAACTACTTTCTCATTAATTTTTAACTTCAGCAATTAAAATCAATATCAACACGCGTGAAACAAGAAGCATGAATTAAAGAAAGCTCTTTTCAAACTTCGCTTTGAAGTACACTGAAATAAGACAAAATTTTGCCTCTACAGGTTTGATATTTCTTCTAACCAAACTAATGCTCACATTTACAAACTTCAAAGCCCTCAATGTCCGACATTATGTTTATCTATATGCTGAAACACGCATTCGGCATTTAACTAATGGTTTGACTTGTGCGTCAAGTAAGTGCCGTTTGGCTAAATCTTCTTTTTGTTTCGAAATAAAGATTGGCTAGAATTTTAAAATATAAATAAAACACACACACACATTATTATGTTTAAAACCATAATAGAATGCGTTATAAATGCTTAAAGTGTAAAAAGTAACTGGAAAAACTAATCAAAAAAGAAAGATGGTGAGAGAGCACGAAGTTGCTGCTTGTATGCAATCGACACAGCAGATTCGAAGCTTCCAAATAGTACTGCCAATGATAAATCAGCGAGGGAAAAAGTCAAAATGGCAGGATGACATACAACATTAAGCTAGAAGTTGGGGTTAGTCAACAAGAGTGGAAAATTTATCTTCCATAAATGATCAAGGCAAATAAATTTGACCAATAAAGTCAATGGTTTAATTAAATAAAACGTATAGCAGAGTCACCATGGGGAAAATATATATATAAACAATAAGAGTGTGAGACGAATTAAAAGTCTCCACCAGAAACCAAAAAAGTAAAGAAAGAGAGAGAGAGAAAAGTTGGGTTGGTTAAATTGAAATAAATTTATAACGTTGGTATAAATTATGAGTAACTTCCGGAGCAAAAGTAAAAATAACGCGGGCGTAATGAGTGTAAAATAACTCTCACAAACTGGACTGTATATGCCAAATTTATTTGCGCTTTTTTCACAAACTTATACTCAAGTTCATTTTTTTATTTTTTTAAAAGAGTTAGACAATACAGAGCTATAAAAATTCCCCCTCTCTTTCCACTCTGTAAACAACGAAACTGCACACAACATTACTGTGCATGCGTGAGAAGTGTGGTAAAAAGAAAAAGTTTGAAATGCTTATTAAATAAAGTTGTTTATTGTAGGCCAACGTTTGTCAGTGTGTGCACCATTTATCTAATTAATAATGTCATCCTATACATCCGGTCAGAGCGTTCAACTCACTTAACACGTGCACTGACAGACAATTAAGTTTATTGAGTGCACATTGTATAAGAGAGAGAGAGAGAGAGAGAGAGAGAGAGAGAGAGGTATTCGTGTAAATTCAACAACAATGTAAATAATTAATCACGGGGATTAAGTTATATCGTATGTTTATGAGCAAAATAAACTATTATGTTTGTCTTCTTTTTTGTGATTTAAACCCACATCTCACATTAATGTAGAACCGAGACTCGACATAAAGCCTTACTCAAGTTTCACTAAAAATTGTAAAAAATTCTCTTATCCTCTGTTTTAGAATAGTGAAAAATTAAGCTCAATATACTGTTAATAATAATAATAAGAAACTCAAATCAATCATCCAGCGAATGAAGAAGATTTAGCAATTCTGCGCTCGATTCAAATTTGTAATAATAAAGCGCTCGACGTCTTGGTCGAAAGAAAACTAAATAAAAAAGAAATAATTATCCTTGGAGAGAAGCAAATATTGAGCGGAGAGTGTCTGGGAAGCGTGGCACTGTGAGCATCTTTGGCGGCAAAGAATGCAGCTCGATGATCGATGTGGTGTGCCAATCACCGTCGCCACGAAGCTTGCAACAGCCCGCTAGAGCGCACCCCAAATCAGTCAGGAACAATAAAAAAAACTTTTAAATGGAGAAAGACGAGTGGAGACAGGGAATACCGTAGACAAAACTAGTAAGTTCAAAAACAAAAGAGCAGAAGAGAAGAAGAACAAAAGAGCAGACACATTCATCTACACACATTTCAATAATCGGATAGCAGTTTCTACTCCAAAAACGGAATCCCAAAGCGAGGAGCAAATCCTGCAAAATAATTAATTTGAATAGCAGTGTGTAAAGAGCACGTCGTGTAAAAAGAGAGTTAGAAAGAAAGAGCGAATTGAAAAGGAACAAAAATTTCACCGAATTTTTGAGTTGTACAAATCGATAAGCGGATTATGTGCGCGGTACAAACGATTGGAGCGGCGAGAGGAGCCCAGCAACTTTGGGACAAAGTTGAGCTCTAAAGAGCGAACGCGAGAACGAATCAAAAGTCGGTGGCTGGAGAGATAACTTTAATTCATCGAGTTCATTTGTGCGCGCTTCGGGATGCTCAGTGTAAACAGAGCCAAGTGACGATAGAAGCACATGGAAATAATAGAGCACAAGCGTCTGTAGTTCATCAATCTCGCGACAAATGAGTCTGCTGGGTAGGGTGGTGCTGAGTTCACATTGCAAATGGAATCCGGAATGGAATCAGTTAATCATCCATTGTAACCAGTGGTGTGCGCACACACTGCACCACTGCAAACACACTACACGGCAGTGCCAATTAGGCTCTCTAACAGACAAGCAAGAATCATTTTAAATTTTACATTCCCCATACACACATACATTTGTGCATTTATATACACACAAATGGAGAAAACGCGCTAAACAGTGGATTGTTGAGATTCCAAGAGAATTGAGTTAGTCCAACCTAACGGCAACCCGAGGGTGGTCTCAAGTTAGAATTCAATTCCCCACAAACCTAATGGTTAATGGTAATCTTAATTACAAATTTAAAAGTGTCAAAAGAAGCGCAGAGTTCAATGAACGGTAATAATGTAGAATTGCAGTGACGTCACATGTCCCTCGCAATGGCATTGTTCGTGGAATGCAATAATGCAAATTCCAGGTTACAATTGAAGATGGAAATGATAAAGTGCGCTAGAAATGGGACAGAGATAGGCCATTCCAACAAAATCCTAACCTGCTCATAAAACATTTCGATAGCTCTATAAAGATTTTCAATACAAACAACGCACTCCTGATTCAATTCAAAATTTACAGTCAACAACTTGAAGATTCGACTCACAAAGCATTAGCATTGCATAAAGAGGAACTAAAAGCGAGCATATTACAAATTAAACAAAAACTAGGATGTATGGTGTGGTAATGTGAACAAGTCATCATTAACACAGTAGCGACTGAGTGTGTAGAGCTGTGAGGGGAAATAAATTTCAATTTAAAACTTACAACACTGTTGGTCGAGTGAGTGAGTGAAATCAGCATTCGGTGTGTCAGCCAGACAAATGGCGAGCGTGTTCGTTACGCGCCCCTGTCGCTACACTAATTGTTCTAATCCACTATGCATTACAGCCAAGTGAACCACCCAGACAAATTCAATTCAGCCTCGTCCATTTGGTTTGAGCACACACACAGATAGGACCAATACCAGAGAAAATGTGAGGTGGTGTTTTAAAAAAAGAGAAGAGGGAACAGTCGTAACGATTAAAATTAATGGTGATTAGCTTGGCTGCCGGAAAGAAGCGAAAAGGGAATAATTAATTTTAACTCTGATCAAGTGACCGACGGTGTGACGCTTCACTGCGAGACAGCAGTCACACTTGCACAACACCAAGGCAAAGCTAGCAACATTTTCAATTGGTACAGTGTGTCTCTGTGCCCATCTACTCACCCAAACCAGACGGTAGGGGCAATATAAAATATTAACCAACGGCAGAAATCTAATTAGATTGTTGCCAACTGTGTGAAGTCAGCCATTCAGAGTGCTTGAGATTCAATCGACTTCTCCTTTTCTCTTTCACTGTCACGTAGATATCACGCTCCAAAAAATCATGATGATGGCGAGAAACCGTCAATTTTTTAGTGATATATTCTAACACTTTAATGTTTCTAAACTTAAAGTTGCTCAATCATTGTAATAACAAAAAAACTAAAACACTATTTCCAAGATTTGTTTCAAATTCTCAGTTTTAACCTAGCCCAGACAATATACTTAATAAAATCAATTTCCGTCTGTAAGCAATGTCTTAAGAACAAAGAAAACCTAATTCACTTTTTACAAGATATCTTGTTACATCAGTAATTCCAATTTCACCGCTCATTAATAGATGTCCAAAGAGAATGTATTCAATTAAGTTAATATATTGATTTCTTTTGAACCAAGAAGTATTGGGTGTCACACTCTGACAAATTGGTTAATTACGTCGATAACCTAAATAGCTACACCATGCGCGCACACGTAGAGAAGTTACAAATTGTCACTTGCAACTCAGCAAAAAAAGAGAAGAAGAAAAGCCATTGGCGATTATGATTTTCAATTTCGAATCAAAAAGAGTAAACCATAATAGTGTTTGACAAGGTTGTTTGGTTAAACTACTTTTCAAGTGGCAACACAACAATCAGAATAGCACACGCATAAATGTCAGTGACTTTGTGCATGTGTTGAAGTACATAACAAGTTGGTCATTGAGGCAAGCCGGCAAGGCCCCTTTCGGCTGATGCCGAGACAGGCGAACCCTCCAGGCGAACTTTCACTACTATGACAGCCACTGCCGCATTGGTGTCGGCACAACCAAGCGCAATTGATCGTCGTCGGGCTTGGGCGCTCATTGCTAGAGAGAGAGAGAGAGAGAGAGAGAGAGAGAGAGAGAGAGAAGGCAAACAGCAACAGAGAGAAAGTCTTCTTATTCATTTGTAAAAAAAATGAATTCCATCCGCACCCAGATGCACAAGCAAAATAAGAAATGAGAGAGAGAGAGACAAAATTCTCTTTCTATTTCTCTCTTTTTTCTCTATTTTGTGTGGCACTCCAAGTGAAACCAAAGGCTGCACCGAAAAAGCACTGACTGACTGACTTGACTTGACGGACTAACTGGGCTTCGCGGCTGTGTCTATTAAAATTGCATGAGTCTGTCAGCGGGAGTTCAAATCAAGGCAAAAAAAGGAGAAAGAGAGAATGAGAAAAGAAAAAATGAAACAAAGATCTACATTGTAGAGTCCGGGACTTTCCTTATTGACATGACTGCACTAAAATTATCAACCATTTTTAGCGTCAACATCTCATATATGCTCATGTATTAACAAGTAATCACAATAAGATAAGACAACAGAAACCATGTGCAAATTTTTAATTAAACTGCTCATCCAATTAGTGATGCAACTGCCAACTTTATATAAAGCAAAAGTTTCCAGTGGATTAGAGCTAAAACGTAAAAGATGTTTGTAAAATTTGTTTAAACTTTCCAACAAATTGTTATTCATTATTATAGCTGAAGAAAAAGTATAAAGAGTTTTTTAATATGGTAAAGTGCAATGCAGTGAACAAACTAGTTTAACAATCTACAAGTGTCAAGTTTAATTAAATCCGACAGTTTTATTTAATAATAAATTTTTAAGCTTTAAAGTAGCACATCATCAATTAGTGTACAATATGATTAAATCAGTAATAAAACTCTTAGCAAAGAAATCTGTATATAAAATCTATTAAATTTAAAAATACAATTTAAACAAAAGTCTATATTAGTTGATGGGATTAAAATAAACCCAAAACAAATGGAGTACAAATTCTTTAACAAAATATCTACATAGAAAATAAAAGTAGCAAAGTTTGCAATCATTGACTGAACTGAACTATAGAAAGCACCCTTAATGGAATGGGCAGTTAAGGTAAAGTATATTAAGCCATGAGTTCAACAGCTCGCGGTGATTGAGTCAAGATCTTGCACAGTGCACACTCTAATCCCCTAGTCCATTTAGGCTCACAGACACACACAAATTGTGCCAAAAGTAGTTCTTTGCTAGCTCTCACTGGCAGTGTAGAATTATGAAAATGACTATGCTTTTCCCTATGGCTGGCGGTAATGCGCAGCTTGGGTAGTAGAGTCCGGTGAAGGCAAATTGGTCAGATTTGTGCTGCCCCTTCACTTGTGGCCACAATCGAATTGAGTAAGCGGCCGCATCCCGCGCTCGATTGGCCTTCTCACCATTAATAGACATATTCCAAGAGCACTGTCGAACAATGCAAAGTCAATGTGCGTTTGTGTATGTACGAATAAATCAAACCCACTCCAAGTCGTACCACTCTAGCAACTGGCAAACCCAAAACCAACGGCAACACCACCACTAAAAAAGTTTAAAAAATGTACATTTTGAGAAAATAAATGGCCACTTCGAAAACTGGTAGAAAAGAAAGACGCCAGTGAGTGCTCTCAAAAGTTTATCTCGCTGTCCAGACTTGGGAGTCGGCTCAGTCAATGCGCGATTAATCTTATGTGCTAGGCGCTGCCTGGCTTGGAGATGTATCACAAGAGGAGCAAGTCGAAATACTTTGCAGATAGGAAAGACATTAAAATGTGGCTTGCAAGAGTGCAAAAGAACAGAAAACCCATATTAGCACACATTCTTGTTGGTGGCTGTGATAACATAGCCACCAAAAAACCGAGAGATCAAAAAGCCCAGGGTTTAGCAGTGGCAGGAGGCTAGAATCGAAGTGGAGTGAAAATCTGTGTGAAACGTCAAGACATTATGCACGGCGCACACCAAGACAGATCTGAGCCCTTAGAAGCACACGCGTTAGGCCAACAATGCTGAAAGCTGATGCCAAGCTGTGATTAACTTTTAATATCATTATAGATGCATATGCATTGGGCACTAATCCCGGATCTCGAAAACAAAGAGAAAAAGACTCATCGATTCACGCTAAATGCACCAGCACAAGCACACTAGCAAAACAAATTGACTTGACTCTCGAGGAAAGCATCCTCATCCGGCATTACTCATCCCAGATATGAAAGAGGAGACAAGAGAAAACAACAAAAAATTTAAATTTCTTTAGTAGTGCCACGTTTAGATAAGCTCTGGTAAAAGTAGGGCTAAAGATTAGTCAGCACGAGAAAGAAATTGACGAAAAAAGTTTAAGCGCAAGCAATCCGATGAATGATGTTTCAGCTAGAAAAATTATTTGTTGCCTCACTTAGTCTCCAAGAGCAAATAGTTTCCTTTGTTGTTTTTGTTAATTTCAAAAGCTCAACAAAATTCTAAACGTTCACCCGCAATATTTAATGTCAAGGCTTACTACAACAAAAATAAAGTTGCAATATTTAGGTACTCTGTTATTGTTTTCACCAATGTTCATTAACCAAAAATAAACATTCACCAACAATTCATAAAATTGATTTTGGTTGGTGCGAACATACGCCAACTTAAGTGTCTATGGAGTTCAGTCAGACGTGTGAGTATTTGGAGAGTAAAATATATTCGAAACAAGCAGACTTGATACACGACCAAGAACAAGCGTGACCAATGGAGCACAAAATAATTAAACGCTAAGGGTCAGTTCAGAGGTTGAAGGAGCTAGAATGGTGGCATATAAGAATCAATCACACACGAGCGAGCGGATCGCGCGAGTGGAGTGGCCATCGAGCCGCAAGTGCTGGCCAATAATTGTAGCGCGACAGTGTCGAGCCAAAGAGTATTAATTAGAGACACCGCTGGACAGCTGACAGGCTGAGTGGTGTGGGGGCCACACTGTGACCGAGCCTCTACCCGAGTGCAAACTTTACCAGGGCGACAGATGGTTCCGTGCAATGCCTGCCATGATTCTGACATTTGCCCAGAGGAGTTTGGTGCCACGCGTGCAAGGGCCAGCTAGATCGCTGGACACATTAAATACTAAATAAAGACTATGCCCAACACTGCAACTGGTTCCAATGTGTCGCGACGCACGAGTCAACTGGAGGGATGCCATCAAAAAGCGATTAGAGCGTGCCACTGTCACCAACCTGGAGACGGGCGTAGCTTGGCCCCGGTGCCGCCACCACTGCGATGCTCCTCTGACCTGTTTCCAAATCAAACAACAAGACAAATTTAAATATATTTCAAAATTAAAAATGTATTTACACAAAGGCATTGGCTCGAACCGAGTGGGCGCGCAAGCCTGTAAGCGAGAGTGCTACGATTGTGCAACGGGTGAATAAATCATACCAAATACTGATTGAAAACCAGTTAGAATCAACTCGACTCAGTCACTTACTTTGACTTGAAAGTGTTCACTGTTCTCTGTCACTGGTAACCTACAATCTACTTTAGGTAGAGAATTTTGCTCTTAAAATACTCTGTATATTTAATAAAAAAAATACAAAGAACTTATATAAATAAAGAAACAACAACAAACTTGATAAAATCAAACTAAAAGCTGAGTCTCACTAAAAATGATGGTTTGTGCAAATGCACTAAACTCGGCTTCTTCCACCCAGTCTCTCTCTCTCTCTCTCTCTCTCTCTCTCTTCTCAGGTCCAATTGTTCAAGCGGAATAGATCAAACAGACAGCAAGCACAAGCGAGGTAGCTAGAGTGTGCCAACGAGTCAAAGTAAATGAAATTAAATTGCGCATCAATTTAAAATTCTAATGGTGCACCATGAGGAAGACGAGCGCGCGTGTGGAAAGGGTATGAGAAGGAAGAAGACGACCAAGATATGCAATCGAGGCCCAACTGCAATTCAGATGGAGCTATCGATAAAGGCAAGATGTGGCACTACCGAGCCAGTGATTGTCATTCGACCGGTGCCAAGTTGGCAAACATAGGTGACATTAGCTAGACCAACATAGCCTAGTGCCCATGTGCTTCCTCATGTGTTTGATCATCATTCTCATACGTCAACAACTATTGTTCCAGCTATATACACAACATTGTTTTATTATGCAAGAACTCAAATGCATTTTTGCTAGCATATTTTATAATATCAACAATGCAAAAATCCAAAGTGATATACATTTGAAAACCCAAGCTTTAGTGAAGTGACCATAAAAAGGAATAATCTGAATAATTATTCTACGGAGTGTATTTACATTTTCTAGCTCTAAAAAATATTTACATGTAACAAAGGTAAATTCGGTAAATAATATTAGCTCAAATCAAACTAAAAGGGATACATAATAACTTGGCAGCGAAAACTTGTGCTAGATGGACAAGATGACCACACATAGCTTAATCAAAGTAAACATGACTAAATTGTTATTAGCTGTCATAGACATATTTTTTGCATATTTTTTTATCTCAAACCAGTTGTGTGTCGTGAGTAGAATTGTAGGAGGAAAAGAAGGAAATCAGATTACTGTGTTGAAATCTCATTATACGCTTGTGTCGCTTCATAAACTTGAATAGTGCGTTGGGATGCTGGCACTGTGAGTCTCGGCGGATCGTTGGCCGGTAAAAGGGGCCAAACTAATGGCTCATAAAAGCAAATACTCTCGAGTTTTCTCCCTCACTAAGACGGATCCTTTCTGGGGTTGGGTGACAGGGAGAGAGAGAGAGAGGACTAGTGAATTGTCTGTCGGGTGGTCCTTGCATGTGTGCTCCTCTACCAATGATGACACTGGCCGGACAGTGATTGATACCGGACAGGAGGGTAGACACCGAGATTGTCCACCGCCATTGATGACAAATTAGCAGAGATAAATCCCGTGCTCCTCTCGGGCTCAAACCGGCGCAGTGATAGCTGATAGATGACAACGTGCACGTCCGACCACGGCCAGCCAGACCACACTACAGCCAGTGGACAGTGAAATATTGGGCCAACTCTCGCTTCATGGTCATCACAAGCTCCCCATTGGTCTGATTGCTCGACCCGCATGTGTGCATACTGAGGCCACTGATAAATCATCTACCACCCCGAGAAAACAACATCGACAAAGAACGACAAACTTTTGACACTTGTGATTGAGATTGGATTCTTATTCTTGCGTTCCAAATTCAAGTCATGATTCATTTTTTATAAAAACAAGGAATTACATTTAAAATTTAACGTTATTTTTTTAATTCTCAGACAAAAACAAAAGGTTAAAATGAGTTTTTTTGGTTGTTTTACTTTAAAGCAAATATTATTATATTTACTATTTTTGTTATAAACATTTGTGATTTAAAAAAATATATTAAAAAACAATGATAAGAGTAAAACGTTAAATTGGAACCGTCAAGTTTTGAGTAGCCCAGCAAAATGGTTCGTTTGGTTATTTTTTTCCTCTTTCCTTGTCAATTTCTGCCCAACACATTCCCTTGGTCTAATCTCAGCAAAGCACTTTGTTGTGCGAGCAACGAATTAAATATAATAAAAAATAGATAGACCCACAGTAATTCATGCTAGTGCTTTCGATAAATACAAGGGTCAATGGAAAGTGCCCGCAATCAAATCCTCAGTTATTACCAGTGCTTAACGCTGAGAACAATAATCGCTCTCATAATTTCTTAGTTTAAAATTCTTTTTATTTATCCATTTCAAGCTTTTTTATAAATCGAAAATGAGCTAATTCCATTGTCCAAACTCGGTTCATTGGTCATGAAAACAGATGGTTTAGTTGTTGTTAGTGCATAGCGCTGTTGCTAGTAAACACTAATACGATCTCTTTCACTTTCATAGTGTTTTCGTGTGTAGGACAATTTAGGTTTTATCGTATTTTAGTAAATTATGGTTTTTATAAGTAAAAAAACTTTTTGTTTTTGCACCACAGCAAAGACCCGTACTCTTAGTAGTGGTGGAAAAAGTGGGGTACGAATGTGCGACGATGACGACGACAATGAAGTAGAGTGCTAGACTAATTAATAACCTCGAGAGTCAAGTAGGAAAGTGGAGGAGGAGTAGGAGAGTGGGTGAGACAAAACAGAACCAGCGACAACTGCTCCCTACAACAACAAGCCATGTACCACCCATGTCCTCAATGTGTGTTGTCTTCAGCGTGCTTCACATAGCTCTCTTCAGTGGCGGGTGTCGTCTGTTCAAATCACCTTAAACACCACTTAATTTCAATAGATTAATTCGGATGACAAACGTTGAAAAAAATCGCCAATTGGCAACAAAACACAATTGGTCAACACAATAACACTAAAATGTTCGCTTAAAACAAATTAATGCATTTTATTATACTTATATAAATACTTTTGTTTTAAACAACGCATCAAAACTTTAAAAGGTACTAAATCTTTAATTTTAAAACAAAAACAATGTCAAAAACCAATATTGTGGTTCACACTGTAGTCGCATTTCTCACATCGAGTATTGACTGGTGGTGTTGGTGTGTTTGGTGCTGGTAGAGAAAAAAAGGAATTCTGTTTCTATGCAAACTTAATCTTGTTGTGCCCAGGATGATGAAGTGATGAAACAAGCTCGACTCGCAAATCGGAAAAAATGCTCAGTATGGTGGAGAACTAATGCAATGGGAAAGTAAGAAAGAGACAAGGAGAGAAACAAAAGAGATAGATTTACATCGGGATTAGCGGGTGATTAGGCGAGGCAGACGACGACACTACTGGTGCTATTGGCACTCCTCCACATCAGGGGTACAAAGGAGTGCTACCCTACTCTAACTCTAAGGAAACAAGAAAGAAAGAAATACAAGCCAAGACAAACAATATTGAAGGCTAATTTGCATAGAGATGGAATGAAACGGGCAATCATAGAACAGTGCAAAGCAAGACAATATGAAAAAGCGTTGCGACTATTACAAAGAAGCAACTGCGAGAAGCTCACATCATGAGATAACAAATAACGTGAGAAGTATCGAACGTGTGAGTATCAAATTCAATGTGATAGTGTACCGGAGTGATTTATTCAAGTGGATAAATAATGAGTGCGGATGACGATGATGATGAGGGTGATGATGATATTAATATCCAACCAAGACTCGCATGGTTTGATGGTGCCAGTAGATTGAAATGTTGCTCAACAAACAGTGACAACTAAAGCTTTTTCTCTCTGGTGCGCACTCACACCAAAAGTGAAAGTAATTATTTCACACACAAAATAATGGGAACTTTTAGTAGAAGTGCACGCGCACATGCACAGATTAAATATGCAAAATAATTAAATGTGTAATATAATAATGATAATATAAATAGTGAACGTGAACGAGAATGATATCGAGAGTTATAAATTTTCATTTAAAAGGCACCCCAACAGACACATGGCGCGAGTGCTATGCTAAAGTCAGATCCAGATTAGTGGAAGTGAGTGAGCCTCCATCCAACCAGTGTGAGTTTGGCAGAGAAAGACAGTAGCTATGTGAGACAGTCATCGTGTGTTGAAATGAGTTTGGGCACCAAAATGGCGATAATTTAAATTATCTCGCTCCGTTAAGCATAATGAGTGAAGAAGATCTATCTGAGTTGTGAGAAGTACATGCGTATGCGTACGAGCTAACCCTTTGATGATGGTGGCGGAGAAAACCTCGACCATTCGTCTCCCTCGAGTCAGTCGGAGGAACTTTTTTCGACTCGCAAGAGTCGGTAAGTGAGTTGGGCGCAAAACAAAGCCACCTAATCCCATTTTAATTAGTGACAGAGTAGAGAAGATAGAAGCGGACTGGAAAGGCAGGAGGACAGATTGGACAGTGAAGCGGTGAGTGAGCTGCAGTGATCTCCATTGCCATCCACCGCCAATTACCGTCGCCAGGCTGGCTCGCTTGAAGTCTCTATTTGGAGCCTTGTCCACAACGCACCACGCCGTCCCTCACCATTGACGCTCTCCGATCGCAACTCATTTGGATATGAAATTACGCTAATGCACCTGGACACTTGGCCCAACTCACCACTAATCGAGCCGCTGGCTAAAGGTAAAGTTCAAATAGAGTGCCATTGGCGTCGCCTCAACGCTGGCTTCACTGCCCAACACAGATCATTTCATCACAATTAAGCTGGTCTTGCGCAATCAACAACTGCCACTGCTGCATTTGGAACATACCTTAAAATTACATTTATATTAAATATAAATGCAGTCTTTCTATTATTTTCATCTCAAACATGTGTAAAATTGCATTCATTTATTATTTAAAAAGAAACAAGTTTATATTAGTAGCTTAATAAAATTAAAATATTTTAAAGTAGACTGCATCACTGTAGACTGCTACTGCAAGCTTTTTGCCAGCACTGCATGTCCCAAAACATTGAAATGTAACCAGACCAGCAAGGAACTTACAAACTTTTCCCATTAATTGTTGTTTAAATAAGTATTTCTCGAAGAAGCATTCATAAGTTACATAGCTTCATTGCCAGCATCTCTACATGACAAGTTGCACGTGTTAGATTCTGCCTCAAGTAAACCAAATAGAAAAACAAATGTAATGGCCACTATAACTACAACCATCCATACGTCGAGATGCCCCTAAACTATTACTCAATATTAGTCCTCTTAGTTACACAATCAACTAAAATCAAAAATATATTAACTATAAGCTTGGAAGCTAAAGCAAAGTTGCATAGTAGAAACATAGGACGCATCTAAAACACTGATAGGGTTAAGAAAATAAAAGAGGGAGAAAACTCCTGGGGGCAGATTTAGTGAAAATAGAATGGGACAAGCTTTAAGTGTGGTGGCAAGTGGAGCTCGGTACCAATGGAGTGTTGTGGTGCCATTTGGGTCGACCAGTTCTCCGTGGCTCGATGACTGTCGCGGTGCGCGCGAGCTCGCTCAGCGCTAAATGTCTGCAGAAGAACGTGACTTGGCATCCAATGGCAGCATTGAGCCAATGGTACCCTACTACAACCAACTGCGAGCAAGTTAAACAAAACAGACTTCAATTTAATTATAACATTATAGCCAAAGTATGTGAGTGTGTGTGTGTGTGTGTGTATGTGCCAGTTGGTAATGCGATCAAGTGTGGGACGAAGCTGCGACACCACGAAGCCCAACACACACCATTCGATAATAAGCAAAATATCGGCAGATAATCGATTACCATCGAGACTTCATGTCCTGTGCCGTTCTCAGAGCAAACTCTCATTACCAGCACTCCCACACTCAACTAGCACTAATCGAGCGATATTTCATTTTGTCTTTCGTTTCCAGTGCTCACCATCGAGAATCGAGCACGTCAGGTCTAATTGCGTCTCGCTTCCTCTCATTCTCTCTCTCTCACTCTCCCCCTCTCTACAGACTCAGCAACAGAGTGCAAACCTAAATTTAAAAGCAAGCACAGTCTTTGACGACTTAATTCTATTCGAAGACAACGAGGATCAATGTGTATGGATAAAATAGCAAAGCAATCAAGAACAATTAGCTAATAAACGCACTCAAACTGCTTCGAAAGAAAATTGTTCTTCGCATTCCCCAAATAAGTATATTAACTCTACGTTTGATTTCAGTTTTTCATATGCCTTTCCGATTCTGGGGTCACATGGCCAGCGAATTTCTAGTGCCACACCGTGGCCCACACGTCGCCTAATTGACGCATGCTCAATGATTTCTGACACAGCTAAAAGTGGTGATTTGTAATGCTACCTATGGTCTAGTTTGTCTCGAGTTTGTCTCTTTGTCTAGTAGTTAATCTCGAAGTATTGTCAAATTTGACATGACAAGACAATCGGGAAATTTTAAATCCAGTTTATTCAATTTCCATTATTTAAATTTTAATTTAAAACAAATAAAATTTTAGTAAAAGTCAAAAGGCAAATCTATCATTTTAGACTAAAATTTAGTATAGTATTTTTAAAAAATATTTTTAACGCTTTGTGTCACCAAGGTAACCTCAGAATCAGACCAAGTGTTAATCAAAATTCAAGCTAATCGGTTTGCTTACCATCTTCTTGAACTCACATTTTTTATTATTAAAAAATTGAAGTGTTAGACAATCATTCTAGTTTTGCAATCTAAATAACTTTACATTTCCAAAAGTGACAAGGTATAAATGAAAGATAATGTGAAACGGTCAGTGTAGCATTAGTGTCCTTGGTGGCACAAGGCCCCAGTTATTTTCCTTTGCTATGGAGTCTGGATGTATATAGCCTCCCTTGGTCGCCTTTGCATGCCAATCAATGAAGCACAAGCGTAAACGCTAGAAAACCTAATCTTAGATTCTGCCATGTTCGTTGGGCACTAGCAAGAACAAGTTAGTTGCCCTGTGATGCCTGGCTAGCTGTAATTAGCAATTAATATCACCAAACAACACAACACACTGATAAAAGAAGAAGAAGAAGAGAAGCGCCAGGGGAGAGAGGAGTCGATCGAGGCAGGCCGAGTGTGTCGGTCAGACAAGTGCCATCCATTTGCATTAGTGCAACCACTGCCAAGACAAGCTTGGTGCCACTGACACACTGTGACTCCCGTGCTAATCTCTTACTCATCACACATGTTTCATGAGCAAGCAAATCAAATCAATAGAGTCTTGCATCTGCCCTTTAGTATTTACCAAATATTAAGTGCATAAAAACTATCAAACCTCGTTGTTGGATTAAAATAGCTTATATGGTAACATAGTAACTTTTTCCAATGCCGCAATGCTACCGATCACGCTGTTTAGAAATATACGCAGAGATACTGTATTTTCAGGTAACCTACGCGACCCACAAAAAACTCTAGAAGATTATTGCTATTGGCATTAACAATAGCAATATGTCGCGATATTGAATTGAATAATTTTAGAGTGACTCGGTCTCATAATAATAATTTTATTATTATTATGGCTACTTGCACAAGAAACCTTGGGGTACAAGTCTGCGGGTAGACAAGCTAGTTTCCCGCTAGTAATGATTAAAATGGTAAGATCTGTAAGTCATTATCAAGAAATAATTTTTTTATCAATTCCGTTTGATTTTCCAACAAAATTAAAAATGCACTCAGTAATCTAATGGAAATTAATTGCACATCTAAGTTTTTTTGGCAAGTAAAACGGCAGTATGTAATAAAGGAACAAGTTACACTTGACAGTACATTATCAATAATAAGGTGACAGAGCGTTATTGGTAATCGTTCCATAGTCCGGGTTTTGCCGGTGGGAGTGTGAAAGTTTAATTTCCGCTTTTCATAAATTACTGCACGATGTGTCAGATACCTGAACGATCTAGGACAAAGGAGTGTTTGTCGCTTCTGACAGACCGATCAAGCTCACCTCGGTGAGCGGTAATGAAAAGAAGAGTCATGCTAGCGCGAGTCACTCTGGCAACCGGAGCACTATTCCAGAATAAACTTGGTGCAGCTAAGACTTTTTGAGAGAAAAAGTATAATTCAAATGACTATAATATTTTTTTCAATAAATAATACTTAAAATAAACCCATGGCAAATCTTAAAAAATTAAATAAATAATTAAGTGTCTAGCTTAGTTGGTTGGGTCGGGTGACTTACACATGTTAATATGTTTGACCGGTGCGCGAGATGGCCTCGTTTGATTGAGCTTCACTACCGAAGCTCTAATAAGCGTAATTGATTGGGCAAGGTTTGCTTAGATAGCTGACCTCCCTTGCAATGGCAAGACAACGCGCTAGCGACACCTCGATCAGACCGATTGAGCATTAATTCAGACTCATTACAAGAGCGGACACACACACTGACTATATAAAGAGAAGTGGGACGATCAAGAAACGCGATCGAGGACCCATCAAGCAAGCATGTGAGTAAGATAACGCTCAGCGCATGGTGCACGGCACGCTCCGCTCTAATCTTCTCTCTCTCTCTTTCTCTCTCGCTAGTTTTCGGGAACAAGAGCAAATTTTACCGGCTTTGAATGAGTGGCGCGCCAGTACTATCGCCTTGCGCGACTATACATCATTCGAGTGACATGCGGAACCATCTCTTTCTCCGTTGGTCTTGGTCCACCTCTACCTCGATGGGCTCACTGCAAAGTGGACAACACACTAGGCCATTGATCAGTGTGAGCGTGAGCGGCCACCAGTCAATTATCGGGCTGCGGTATTGATAAATCTTTGGGCGTCTTGACGATCACAACACCAACTAATACCCACGGCACCTCTCCACACCGATCACCTTCCCCTAGGTACTGTTTTACTCTCCTCCTCGATTCTAGACAGCCATTTTAATATTAAAAAACCCACACACTATGAGCTGGGCAATGATTCAAGAAGACACATTACTTGGAGACATTTTTCTTTTTGGTGAATTTAATTATTCATCCAAAAGTCTAGTTTGGAGAGTAGCAAAGAGAGGAAGTCGAGCAAGCATACGCAAAATAAGATCACACCGGAGGCACAGCGTGTGCCACGAATCATGATTTTGGTCGATGATGATCTGACCGGAGGCGGTCGGCGGTGCCTGACGCAACCATAATAACTGAGGCACTACCACATCACCACCCTAATGCTGCTCCATCCACAACCAGGACTTGATTGAAATTGGCAACAAAGTATCGAAGGCAACAGAAAACGAATAATAATAATAATCACACAAGACAATACAGAAAGTAAGCGAATGCACCTAGTTTTTAGAACAAAGTTTTTTTATCCTTTGTCACTACTGAAAACAATGGTTTATGTAAATAAAAAAATTGACTCAGTAGCACGCACTCACACATATACACACATCGACACCAAAAAGTGTGTTTCAATCATTATTGTTAACGAGACACTTTGGATAGCTTAGTACGGGAAAGGAAAAGTGAAACTGTAAATCGAGTGTATTTCCCGATAATGAACTGTGAGCCGACCGGATGCTACTCATGCAACAATAGCAATTTTCTTTTACTAGTCTTTCTAGGTTTCAGGAAATAAGTAGGCCATTGAAGCTCAAGTTCGCGCAGTATGTGGTTAGATTATATGGTAAGATTCAATTTTGTCTGGTCCACTTTTTATAAATCAATGCACAATTTTTATTGTAATTTAAATAAATTGTATAAAAATAAGCTATACATGCTTTATGGTAAAAACCTGTGTAACGTATTTTACACTTACACTTACACATTTACACAGCGCTACATTTTATAAAAAATTATAAAATTTGAAATATTTCAATGAGCTGAGTTCCTAAGATGTTTGAATACAGTATAAAATATGAAATGAAATAAGTAAACTTTAGTTGCAAACAGTGGAATCCTTTAAATCATATCAGGTAAATTATTTCAAGAGTTCTAGAGATGCAACTTACATTGAAAAAAATAAAAGAGAGAAAGGCGATGCAAAATAACACACAAAACGTCTAATTCAATCAAGCTCCAGTGGCAGATGTAATTAAATTCTATATTTTTCGTTCCCACTCCTTTGATCATGTCTTAAAGTCAAGGTATGTACAGTGTCGCTTCAACTTTTCTTCAAGCAAATTACAGCATAAGTAAAAAAAGTAAAGCAAGTTAAATTGCAACACTTTGATATGTTTGGGTAGTACCAAATTATAATTGTAGTTATTATAATAAAATATATTTAAATAAAATTTTATAATTCAAAATCAATTTGAAATTTAATATTAGAAAAATATAACATAGATAATGACTTAGGGGTGACAATAAAAACGATGAAGGTGGCAAAGACTAACTTGTCATTGACTAGCAATGCTGTGAGCAGAATAGAACATCAGAGCGAGATGAGTGGAAAGATAGAGGCATTGATGATGATGACGGTGATTGAGCTCTAACTTGAAGAAGTGGAAAATATTAAGCGTAGTAGCGATGGCGATGGAAATTGAATTAAACTCCTGAGACAAGTCGCCATCAGGCTTGTTTGGTAAAGATGAGAATGGAAATCAAGTGAAGCCACATTTCAAAAGTAACTTTCCTGTCGGTATCTCCATTTACCGAGCCACAGCGTGCTGGTTTCTGTGTCGGCACACACGTCTAACACAGTGGCGGTGCCAAGTTAATAAGTAAATATATATAAATAAATAAATAATGCTACTCGTTGCTGGTAGTGTGAGGGCGATCAATTCTGGCCATCGATGACAAGTGGAACTGCCGAGATGCACTGCAATAGTGCTGCCAAACTCACTTGACTCACCACTGTCGCTATGTCAATCTCGAATGGTGGTGGGCAATCGCCAACTCGAAATCGGAGACCTACTCCAATTGGACTGCCAATCTGCTCACTAGAGCTGCCTCGGCACATTGCAATCTCGCCAATACACTGGCGAAATTGAAGCCAAATTATGATTATGTAATATGTAAAAGCGTCGCACTACTGTGAAGAGTATAGAAAGCACTCATCTGGTGGGCCCAGGAGTACCATCAAAGGCCGGTTCGAGTGGTGCAGTAATGGCTCAGGTCCCGTTGTGCCCGTGCATTGCACTACTTTCACTAGCGGCATTGGGACCACGACAATGACGACTTGAAACCAAATTGATAAATTAAATCAACTGTTTCAGTCTAATCAGTCTCTTCACGGTCTTGACTTGTTACGACAGTTCAAATGGACCACAAGTGATTCACTCTTGCACTTTTTCATTTGCCAACCTGTCTTTTTTACCGGTGTGCGGCCCAATAAAAGTAGCAAAATTAAACCATTCGGCATTGCGTATTACGCACAAACACGGTTAATTGATTTCAACTGGGAAAACTAGTGTAACAAGTAATTTCTTGACTTGACGTGAAAGTCATTAAAGTACTCTAAATGAGTACGCGTGCGTAGTGAGCACAATGGAAAGATACCTAGCAAGAGTATGCGTATGTGACCGGCGATGGTAGCCGGCACCAACTGGCTCCCAATGGACTAAATTAATTTGGCCAAAGTGGAACTCGATTTACATATCACATACATGTGCCTAGGCAAAACAGTAGTGAGTCGAGTCAAGAGAGTCCTACTATCTATCATTTGGGAGCTGCTCACTTAGACCGTCAAGTTGCTGGGCTTATATAGAAAGAAATGAAGAGGAAGATGCAACTGGACAGTTCAATCGGATAGCGAAGGAGATGATGACGACGATGATGACAATTTCAATAAGCCATCTGTCGGATGGTCGTTAAACTTTAATGATGTGTAACCATCACATTGAAGTAACATTGACTCAGCTGAAAGAGTGAACGAACGGTACGGATGGACTCAAAGTGACCCAAACCGATTTGATGGAAAGTAAATACTCTCGGGTTCGATTGATGGTGCCGATGGCCTCTCTACCAAAGTCTTGCTTCTCGCTACTTCTCACTTCCTCTACGGTAAGCTGGCCAACAAGAAAACGGAAAAGTTTTGCATCGAACACAACTCATAAGCAGGGAGAGAGAGAGAGAGAATCAAGATAAATGATACCAAGAGGCACTGTACACTGTCACCACCAGTCTAGCTCTCTTTCTCTGTCTTCTATCATCAATGAACACGATACAATCTCTCAACCGACACAAGCACAACTTGTTCCACCAAGTTGCAATGTTAATTTTTTTAAAAATTTTCTCAACTCCAACTCTAAATCATCTATCATTGAAGCCAGATTGATGGAGAAACCACGGTGAACGGGGTAAAGAGAGAGAGAGAGAGAGAGAGAGAGAGAGAGAGACCTACCGGTGAGCACATAAAGCCACAATGCAGTGCACTTTAGCAAATTGAAAAGCTCCTGCACGAGCGTGCACGCCACTTGCAGAAGGTGACTTCCCTGCAAACTGGTTTGATCAGATTCAAAGCCACACAAACATTGGATGTTGCTTTTCTTTCTTTTCTCCATTTTCCAAAATTGTATTTCATCTACTCAAATCATGTTTAACTTGCAAACAAATATAAATCACTTACTCTCATTTCTCTTTTTCAAGCTTGACTATATATATATATAAATTAATTGATCTGGAAAATAGTCAGTTTGCTTTCTACTATACATTGGGGTAATACCTGGAAAAGAATGTTATTCATAATATGAAAATTTTAATCACAAATAAAATTAAATAACTCCAGAGTAAGGTGAAAAGGTACATTGAACACACGGGAAAAGAAATAATGATTCCATTTGGAATCCCAACAATGAAGCTACCAGTTTGTCAGTTACAGTTGGGAGATTAATTGTGGTAGCGAAATAAGGCCACTCGCATAGTGAAGCTTGCAAATTGGTGACACTAAACAAACATACGCCAAAGAAGAGAATGGACCCGGGCTAGGGCCATAGCAACCTTAGTTTAAATTCACTGCCACGCACTAAGCAGACGGCAGAATCCAGTTAGGTAAACCCGTCCAAGCGCAACGCCTCGTTGCAGTCACCGTTTTTCTAATTGAGTTATTAATCAGAGCGTCCAAAGGTGGCGCAAACTCCAACAATAAGCGTATCTCTCCAGGAAAAAGTTGCAACATTTTCATATACACAAATCTAAAAGAGGGAATATTTGAATCTCGATCCATCAAACGGAATCATTTAATATCACTCTAGGAACAGAAATGCAAATTCCATTCGATCAAACAGCAAGTTAATCACACCGTGGCAAAAAGAATAAATAACGCAATGAACTACGAGAAAAAATTCCAAATTTACATGTTCTAATGGTGTAATAATACTCAAAACTAGATGACCAGTATTATTCAAAATTCCATTCAATCAACATACAATATGTTAAATTAAAAATTGCCCTCTAAGGATTATTAAATTCTTTACATTAACGAAAACTAGTTAACTAGTGAGAAGAATGTCTAATTCTTCAAAGTTGGTTATTTGACAAGCAGAAAGTGAGTATATGGGGGAAATGAGGTCGGCTAATTGACTTATCTGCCACACATTCACATCCAGGCATAGCTTGTTCGAGTCATAAAACAAGCAACACGAGAGAGAGAGAGAGAGAGAGAGAATGAGAGGAGACGCGCGCTAGACAGATAAATCTAATTCCCTACTACTAGCGTACCCTAAAGCCCAGGCACTCATAGAGACAGCAACACAATGAAAAGCAAGCAAAGAGAGAAGCAAACTTTGCTTTCGTGCAACAGCCAATCAAGTCAATTACAAACGCGCCAAAAATAATGAGCAAAACAACTAATGCGCTTGACAGAGGGTTTAGACACAAGAATAAAAGAAAAATGACAACACAACAACTCGAGTCAAAATTGGCGTTAAAACTTTTCAATGTGAGCTTCATCTTTCATTTCTTTTCACATAAAAGAGATTTGGCAAACAATTAAAAGTAGAGGGAAAGAAAAGCATTACAACTTAACTAGTCGACAAATAGCAAACTTAAAGGTCTTGACGAATTGTGTATAAATCATATGCATTTAGATTGACACACCAGAAAAAAATTTACTTAGCAACCTAAGACACTCACCTTAAATTCGATAGTAGTTAATTAAAAGATGTTATCTCAAAATGTTTTGAAGTAAACCTATAATTAATCGAATTTAGATAACTAATAATAAAAAGAAAAAATCGGATTAAACATTTAACCTAGGGGTGGGATACAAACAGAAATCATCGGAGAAAGTTGCGTAACTCTAATCGAGAGAAAATCTGTGTCACACAAAACGCACACATTTCCATTTCAAAATCGATTCACATAGAGAGCACAATAAATCCAATCTATTGTTGTCGCAACCTCACAAAGTAGTAGCAAAAGAGAAAGAAAATCCGCTCTAAAGAAGCTTTTCCTGGTCTTGTGTGTTTGAAATTGGCACTGCATACTATAGTATGGGAGACAGGAGAAGCCCAGAAGTTTGGTCTAAGAAGCAAGTAAACGTTGATGATGAAAAATGATGCCAATTGTGCGCGAGAGTGAGGCTGATCGGTGTGAGGCATTATGAATATGTGGGGACACGAGCCCGGTGCCACCGGACTACTGATTGAGCACGTTCGCAACACTGCAAATGAAGAGCAGTGAAGTTGAGTGCGAGCAAGACCAAATCAGTGCGGGGGCAAATTGAAGCGAATGGCGCAACACGCCACTGCACTCCACCAAGCACATCAACCCACCCACCACGCGAGACAACTACATCAACAATTTTTCCCAATTTAAAACTCTCCCCTCCCAACGAATTTAGAAGTAAACTGAATATAATTTCAAAAATGGAGTCTCTCAAAAGAGTGTTTGAGACGCAAGCAGGAGTGAATCCAAGACAAGCTCTTTCTTCCCCATAGTCCTGGGCAGGGATTGAGACTGATGATCGTCCAAAGTGCCAATTCCGTGACAGAACAAATTTCCTTCTAGATTAATCTTCATAAACCACGGTAGCGGTGGTGGAATACACATAAACAGACATTGCATTGGCACACATGCGAGCCACAATTGTGCATTGTTTTCTCTGCCGTCTTGCCTCATACTTTACTCTCACTTATTTCTCTATCGTTTGTTTCCTAATGAAATTCGTTAAGTGAAAATATAAATCAAAATCATAATAGAAAACAAAGAAGAAAAAGTGAGAGATTGGCAGGCCTGGGAGCTTTTTGTCTGCTTGGTTGGCAAGGAGTGGAAACAATTCTAGTGTGCTAGTGCTAAGCCGTGCTGTCGAGTCAAGCAGACACTTTAATCACCGGAATTGAATCGGCGTGTCAATGTGAACCCAAGGCTACCAAGACTTGCTGGACCAAATGGACCAAAGCAGTGGCATTAGGCGCGCATGTGTCGATTCAAATCATTCTCAGTCTACAACTTAATCAACAATGACATCGACAGTGAGGTCTGGGTCCATGCTAGCTTATGACATTCAAGCGAGCTAACTCGTCGCCCACACTCCACCGTCGTTTTCAAGACCAGCACAACAAAGACTCGCTTATCTCACACACATTAGTTTGAGTAAAGTTTTGACAGCTTGCTTGTCTTCAATTTCGGAATTAATTATATCGAGTTACATTTCAACAAACCAAAGACGACGAAAAGCTTCAAATCAGATAACAATCAAGCAAAAAAATTAGTAAGAAGTCATGTGAAAAAATAAGACATTTTCCTTTGGTTCTCATTGAAAATTCACGAAGATCAGTAGCTAAAGCAAAATTAGATTCACAGAAGCGCGCTTTTACTTCTATAGAAATACAGCTCCTCTCTAGCTCGTTAGTCGTTGAGCACACAGACACACGCATACACTTTCTTTCACTCTCTGTGGCAGATTGCGCAATCGTGCATTGCAAAAGCACTGATCCAACTAAATCTCGATCAATCACGGCGCAACCGATTTAACCAGAAAGGTTCGTCGCTAAAAACTGTTCTAAAGATGATTGACATGAAACGCTAAAAAAAGATAAAAAAGAAGGCAACCTCGAGATCAGTTTGGCTAATTGAACAGCAAACGAAAAGAACAGAACAAAAGAAGCGTAATGCAACGAGGCAACCAGTTAATTAAGCTTCGGATCTGATCCCCAAATGTACCTATTTTCAGTGCGGTCATGAACAAACGAAAACATGCTCCCAAGAGAGACCAAACTGGCTCAAAACGTGCCCAAGAATTTTCAAGTAAAGATCATCCCAAAGGTTACCCCTTAAAGTGTACTTACTCTATTTTTAGTAGAAAAATATATCATTAAAAATCTCTACATGAGAAAAATAGCAATCTCATATACATCTGTGTGCAGCATGTGGTACGCAGGTGCTATTACGCTTTGCATGCTTACTGTCAACGAACCTTGAGTGTGAGTTATGAAGTAAAAACTTAATAGAAACAGGGCACACACATGCACGCCCAAAACAAATAGACACCGAAACAGAGACGAGATAAAAAAACAAATAAAAGAAATAAAAGAAAAAGCCGGGGTCTGAGTGACACAGTGGCAATGGGTGACGACAGTGTGTGAGTCGATGTCGCCTGGTGTGTGTGTCACTCGATGAAGTTTCCACAGAGAAAAGGCAGAGACAAAGTGAATGACGACCACTGAAGTGACGGTGAGGAGGAATTCAATTTAAATCTCATATGCCAATAGCCTTTAAAGATGTTGCCGTATGCGTGCTTGAGCGAGAGCGGGCAGGCAGGCAACAATTTATGAATACAGAGATAATATAAAATTTAATAAGAAACAAAAATGAAGAAAATCACTGCGGATAAAGTGATGGTGAGAGTGGCGGGGCATCAACTATACACGAGGTCGCATCTCATCAAGAAAAAGAAAGTGACAATCGCCAGTGGGCTTCAGTAAGCCCGGGCTCACTGTTGCAGCACTATTTTAGCAATTAGTAAAACAACACTGGAAATCAACATTCAGCATGAGTCGTACTTGACCCTTCACATGTCACACTGAAGTTAAAAGACTAAGGTGAGTGGTAGTATGAAAATTTGTAAAATGCAAAAAAGATACCAACTGAACAAAAGGGGTGAGAGGAGATGACAAGTGGTGCCCAAGAGGGAACTCGGTACGGCACCGCCTGTGCAGTTGGCTTGTCTGCCCGACACTGGCACACTCCACTCCACGCCGCTACCGTTATAAGCAAAGCACACTTCACTGGCAGGCCACGCATGCGTCATGTTGCATGGCTGTGGCATGGCAGTGCGTCTCTAAGAGCCGGCTCGGGCCAAGTGAATGAGAGGAGAAAGCACCATGTGGCATCCCTTACTCAATGCCCACATCACACCCTCACACCCCTTGGTCCAGTAACACACAACCAATTCAAATGGGCATAGCACTGGCCGACAGACAAACTTGACACGCATGAATAGAGATGAAGCCGCGGGGCAAATAGTGCCAAGTGGCCATTCCTCACCTGTCTTCATACATTGACATGGACAAAAGATTTTGAACTAATTTTACAGTACTTTGCCAATATACTTGATAGAACAATTTTTCTTAACACCTAAATTAAAAACTTAACATTCTCAAGAAACAAGTTTTTTACTGACATCAATTTTTACACGAGTCAGACTCCAGTAAAAAACTAATTTAACAAGGGGTTAATTTGAATTTTAAAAACTTTGAATTGCACCTTAAATAAAAATCAACTTAAACAAGAATACAATTTTAAACTACAACAAATTCGAATCGGATACGAATTTGAATAGTAAATATAAAAATTTGAACTTTCCTTCCCTCTCTCTATTTCTTCTCTATTTTATTCTCCTCTCTCTCTCTCTCTCTCTCTCTCTCTCAATATATTCTCGTTTTTCAAATTCATTTTTCCTATAATGTATACACTTCTTCAAACCAGTCAATCAAGATACGGACTCTTTACTGCACATGCATCAAAAGTATGGCAAAAACCATCACCGTTGATTTTGAATATATTATGTTTAGAAACAATCAAAAACCTACAAAAAATGAAATTTTACTTATTTTTTGTAACCTTTCACAATTTGAAAAATATAGTTTAAGAAATCCCACGAATATACAAAAACGATTAAAACACCATTTATAAAAATTTATTCAGGTTTCGTTTTTTATTTCTTTTGATGTGAAAGTATAAATCAACAAAGGAGAAATCATTGGGAAAATTCGATCAACTCAACCTCAATTACGGGAAGATCGTTGAATGTAATGGCAATGCAAAATGTGTTCGTCAAGTAAAGCGATCGAGTTGCGAGCCAGAGCCAAAAGTGAGATGTGTGATGTGCCGCAACGCATTACCAGATCGCACCCCTGCACTTTACACTCCATCAGTCACCTATCTAGAAGAAAGATTCTATTTTCCTTGCCACGAGAAAACTTGAAACATCACAGAAAACCAATGCATATAAAGTAAATAAAAACTCATGCATTGTCCAGTTTATACAAAATTCAAAGTCAAATTCAATCGATTTTTATAAAAGCCATAGAATAACAAATTTCATTATTTTTCTTGATATAGAAACAGTTACGTGTTAATTATAAAAATGCTTAAAAGTGAATAAACAAGAATACACAATAATCAAAGAAGTGAAGTGTACAAGAAAAGAATAGTGAGAAGTGCGTGAGCGGCAAAGCGACTGGCAAAGGTGGTATAGCATAGCGTGCATTGCCAAATGAACAGTGTAGGAAAGAATGTGTGAGGTGGCCAAGAGGTTGCCCAGTGGCATTGCCCACCCAGCACCAACAACACACCGATGGCAAGGTGTAACACGAGGGCTTCTGCCACTACACTACGCCTAGCTCGTGAGCGAATCAATCTAATCTAAATCGAATAACACTGCACCACCACCCCACTTTCAACAGATTTACCCCTCCAAGATAGAAACTTGTGCTATGTAAAATGACATTACGAGTGACAGCCACATAGCGACAGTGCCAATAGAATCAGCCAAGCAAGTTGAACTAGTACAAGCAAAGCATTATATATATATGTTATTCACAAACATTTGGTGTAGTTCCTAGACTCTGGGTAGATAGATTTTCTTTTTTACATAATCCATCAACATATGAAAACAGTTGACAATGTCCGGTCACTATAAACAGCTTTCAATCATTTTCAAATCAGTCGTACCGATAAAGAAATCTCCACGTGTCAATAATACGAGTTTGTGTGTGATTGAATTGCGCAGACATAAATCACATAAACAAACAGTTTGTCTTATCAAATGAGCAAACAAAAGTAAGTAGAGTCCAGGCACTAGAAAGAAAGCACCGAGACACTTCTCGTTTTGAGAAGTATTTCAAGTCAATCAATGCAGAAGACGATGGATATCTGTTAGATTGATTCGACATACTGTTGTCTTTGCTCGAACAGCACAATAGGCGGGCAATCGGTAAAAGGAATTTATCATCGATGACACAGACGCCAAGAGAGTCAGTGGCATTCGAGATTGAATAGTGCCAGGGGTGGAGTAGAGCTACCCGTGTGTGTATGTGTGATGCTCTTGAAACAAGTGCTTCGACACCATTGGGGTATATGGCAGAATGGAGGCCACATTGGAGACATCGACCACCAACGATCGCGTTCGACTGGGGAGATGCACATGCAAATAGAAGGGAGACGAGCCCGGGCAGTGATGATTGCCGCTACCGCTGCCATGGTTGTTCCAGCCTGGCTCGATTGCTCGCCGCCGATCTGTGTGGCGGTCGGCTGGTCGGACCAGTAGTAATTTGTGTTGCCTGTTTGCGGACTCGAGTGGCACACGCCGTTCGGAGCAATCAGAATGCAAACAACAACACCAAGTGAGTGAGTGGTGAACGAAGAAAGCCAAGATAGACATCGAAATGGAATTATGGAATAATAAAACTCGTATTATTTCATGTGTTGTCTGTTTCCTGAAGCTGGTGCGGCCTGGTGGTGCCACTGCCACCGGGGTTAGAGCAGCAGTAGCGGGAGATAGTTGCGCGCGCGGCAGCGGTGGTGATTACCACAACGAGCCCGATGATGGCCTGTGCCTAATAGATCGTGGCAGGCCGACACGGCCCACGGCCCGCACTCCCTCTTGCCACACTCGCCTTACCACCCAATAGGACACGCCAGCCAGACAGCACACCCAATTGATACTAAGTGCTAGCCTTGCTCGTCGCCATCCGATTGATGAAATATTTATCACAAGAGGGACACGAGCCCCAGTATTTTCCTGGTTCGCGTACACCCTGATGCAAAGTGGCATTGGATGCCGAATTGGGGAAGACACCATCATTGCCAACCAGATGGACCCAGGCTTCACCATTGAATTGCCACAAACAAAGTAACCCCCAAAGAGAGGTCTAATAAGATGTTCCACAAATATGGCTACCACGCGGTGTGCGTGTCACACGATGTGTGGTCATTATCGTTAAGAAATACATTGAGATATACGAGAAGAGAGTGAAAGTGAGAGAGAGAGAGAAAGAGAGAGAGAGAGAGAGAGCTGTAAGAAAAAACCTAAGCAATGAACCATAGAACGTTCCTCTCATTAGTACAAGCAAAAAAAGCAAATTAAAATTTTAAATTTTGTTCTAAAGTAAACAATAATATGGACAACCTCAAATAGTTGACATTTAAACACATAAATTGTATAAAGCCACCTGTTATAAAACAAATATAATTATCAAACAATTTGTTTTTTTACAAAAAATATTGTCGACAGTTAACTTAACTAGTTTTTATTTTAAAAAGCTCATCAATTCCTAGAAAAAACACAGACATGCAAGCATTCATTTAACTTAAATTTTAAGTTAGCGTTAAAGTTATTCTTATCACTTATTTAAACTTTTTTTCAACAAGAAAATTTTAATTTCAATCAAAACTTTATTTTAAAATTTAACTTTACAATGATTTAAGTAAACTAGTTACTCCAGCAGAAATAGTAAGAGATAACTCAATAATATCAAAGTTTAGAGTATGCGCATGCGCTTAATTATTTTTTTGCGACATTGATTGACTAGTGATGCTTGTTTAAACTGTCACTACATAATTTAAAAATAGGTAAATAAAAATAAGCAATTTACAAAATCTAGACGGAAAAATTCCATACAAGATAACCAAAGGTCATTTAACTCAATTGACCAAAAGTGTAACTTTGTTCGCATCCATTTGATTTTATTAACTTATAAAAGTCATAATGTTCGATTAAATCAACCAACAAAGAGTCCTTCCTTCCCTACTTTCTTATTAACTTTTTTTATTTGTTTTGCGTCCAATTTAAGAATTCAAATCAAGAATCTAAAATCACTCGGGAAAGAGGGAAGAGAAAAAGAACAGACCAATGGAGACATTGATCGTAGCACATTGATCGCCACTCGGTCGATGACGCGGTGGTCGAGATGTGCCATGCTAAGATATCACACTAACTGACAAACTGCTGCTCCAAACAGAAACAGAGAGAGAGAGAGAGAAAAGAAAACGAAACAGCTCATTAATTTGTATTTGGACTGGCATCGTCGTCGTTGACTAATTTTGCCAATAATATTTTAATGCTGCCAGCCGCGAGCGGGCCTCACACAAATGACTCGTCAGGCACGTCTGGGACCAAGAAAAAAGAATCTGGTCTCTTGTTAGTCTCGTTTCTACCTAATTCTAGCTTTCAGCGAGCGGTGTAAGAAGGCAGTGCCAGATTGTCATGTTTCGAGTTCGAAGGAGAGAATCAAATTTTATAGTACAAAAAAATGTTAAAGTAAAAAATTGCCTGCGAGACTTGATTCAACGATAACGAGACACGCGCAAATAATTGCCAATGCTGATGCTTCTAGCTATGATGATTATCTAGTGCGCGCCTTATAACAATTCAAATTCTTAACATGAGTCTCTTTCAAAGGAAAAAAACAAGAACTAAGCCTGCTACTAAGGCGCCATCAGATTAACATCTAATCTAACTCTCTTTCGTTGCACAAACTTGCGATGTAATATGAAATAATTCAAGGGCTTTTACTATTTTTTCAACAAAATAGCAAGCATGCAAAACGAGCAGCAAAAAGATAAAAGCGAGCATAAAACTAATTAGAATAAATCGCAAACAGAGAGGAGAGTCTAGTAGGCGATGATATATGCTACAAATTTGTTATTATTACGAGCACGAGTTGGTGAGAGGGGAGACAAATGCATCACCACACAGTACCAAGTGGCGCTCTACCCAACAGAGTGCACCCAATGAGAGGGAAAAACTAGCAGAAAAATCGATTTTGCGCTAATTTCGACCAGAGGCTCTCGGTGAAAAGCCAACTAGAGAGCCCAAAAAAGTACAAAAAGCCGCCAGCTGAATCTACAGCAGTCGAATAGCCGGCGCACAAGAGCAATTCTATACTAGAATCGACCATCCTATTCAATAAATTAAAAAACTGACACCAACTGCTGCATCATCCGGAATCATTCGACTGGTTCCAATAGATTTCTCATCTCATCAGAAAAAAATAAATCAAACAAGATAACAATCAGGTCATCCAACTTGAACAAGAAGTTTGATAACACCAAACAGTTGTAGTATTCTTCTTGAAAAAACTTTTAATAAAACTGAACAAATAAGGCACAGTTTTCCAACAAGTCAACGACAAGTAGAGAGACTCGGTGGATGAGAGTATCTTAAGTGATATATTAAGAATATTCTTTTAATTTTAGATAAGTTTTAGAGTTACGGGTAGAGTGAGGTTATTAGGAGTGAGGTTTAATTAAATCAAGTTAAGGTTAATCAAGGTGTTCGAGTGTAGAACAGAATATGTGAGTTGCCAAAATAATGAGTCACTATTTCAACACGAACAATAATACCGATAAACAGTTTTAGAAGCCTGATAATCAGTTAGTTTGGTTGACTGCTTACTTTGTTTGTGAATTTGCATGATGAAATGTAGTTAACTTTAATTCTAAGGCTTAGCATGCTATCCTGGTATAGAAGTTTGACATTGTGTGTGTGTGTGCGTATTGACTAAACCTTTGGCTCGGTGCAATTGCTGTCACAGTAAATCAGGCAACTGTGTCTATGTGTTTGTTGTGATATATGCATGGTGGCAATTAGCTGTGTTGCCTGATTAGGGCCAATCGAGCAAGGGAGGAAAGTAGAAAAAGTGGCTGGTAAAGGCAGGGGTAAGGGTGTAATAATTGAGCAGTGAAAACTGGTGGGAGCGAGCCAATCGACTATCAGTATCACACTGGAACCGGTGATTGTCTTTCTCCTCGAATCGCACCAATTGAACCTACCATTCTCTCTCTCTCTTTCTCTAGCAACACACTCAAAGAATGAAATGACAAGACTGAGCCGAGCTGAATTTCGTCATTACACTAATGCACGCCACTATCATCGATATGGAGGGTCTACCAATTATGAGTTGATTCCACACCCCAAAGATATGGCGCATGGCACACTTGCATACAGGTAGATAGACAGGCATCCATTGACCATTGGCAGTATTATACTTCTAACAATGATCTCCTAATCCACACAAACTTGTGGCAGTATGTAAAAACATTCTCCCACATATTCTGCAAAATATTATACAAAAAAACTTATTGTTGTTATTGGCATTTGATACTATACTATTATACTTTGGAATTCGACTGTGCTTTCCATTATAAAATGAAAATAAAACAAATATTTTAAACTGAAAGTAGACTTTCAAAGCGAGAGAGAGAGAGAGAGAGAGAGAGATCATTTAATTGAGATAAAGTTACATGGAGACCTGAGAGCATCTAGTGTACATAGTATATTGGAAAAGCACATTTGAAATTCTATTAAAATACCAGTCATAGAGAATCTAGGTCAAACCTCCACTTATTAACGAAGACTCAAAATTTCTAGATTAGAGTTAAAACTCATTTCACCTTTTAAGGTAAAATTTACTCAAGTTTTGCAATTATAACAGAGTTTGATTATTCATTTAAAATCAATAAATATCAGCAGATGGCGCACGTATCTAAGCAAATATATTTATTATATGTCAAAGATATAAGAATAAGCAAGAAGATAAATAACGGCGATAACCAGAAATTCTAGAAGAGCAATCCATTAGTTACAGAGTTAAATATTGTAATGCTTCACAATGGAAATATAAGTACAAAAAAGGTGCTCATTATGATTGAGCAAATTGCAAATCACGGAAAGAAGAAACAAAAGCGTAGCCCGTTCAGTAGCAGGCGATCGTTTGTCATCGAGCCGGAATAGGCACAACGCGCGCAATACCACTCACACTGGATCCCAGCGAGAAATAGCCGTTTTGATGATTACAAATACAAATAGGGATCTTCGGTGCACACTCATTCATGTTGGTTTCCACTGCCTATTGCAACTAATTACTGGTAATGATAATAGATGGTAATTATAATTAGCTGTTACTTGGCCCAGTGTCGGTAGCGCATGTGCCGGTGAGTTACCTCTCAGCTTGGTCCTCTGCCTAGTGCCCACACTGGGACTCTCTCTGCGTGTCGCCACTGGCACACTGTTAATTCCATTAGGAGCAAGCTGACACTAGTTCGATCATCACCAATCTCTTCACTCTCTGCTTGTCTGTACCGTGTTTAATCACTTCAAGTACACTTCAGACACAACACCACCACACACACACCGATTGGAACAATCTTCACAACCCCTTTGAATACAACAAAAATGAGGTCAACAAATGATCCAAACTTTGAGAACGCTATTCTGTCCATAAACTAGTTGCTTCCTATTCGTAAGATAATGCTTGTTCGTACACATCTTTTTGGGGTAAATTCAACAATTAATTCGTTGTTCCGATTTGTCCAATTTAACAAAAATTATTGGTACACATGTAGCATTATGAATTAAAAATCATTAATGAAAAAATGTTATTCCCAAACAATTGCAAAGGTGAGTCTAGTCTAGATTTGAAAATGACACAATATCAACATTACCTTTTATCTGACTAAGATTTTTGAAGAATCCTCTTAAGTTAAGACTTAACTAAGCATGGTTATTCTTTTTAGTACACTTACGGTAATTTAAAAATCAAAATTGTGGGGTAATGTAACTAGGAATGACTTTAAGAATTTTCTTGTACGTTGATTTGGGTTAATGGTTTGTGTGTTTTGAAAGTTGTCGCAACAAAAATTCTACAGGCATCACTCAAGAAACAAAAATTGCCTTTGCCTTCGGCAGTTCAAAATGGCCTTTTTTGAGCTGTGGTCATAGGTTAAGCGTGAGCCTGCTCTATGGCGATTTACAATGAAGGTTTCTCATTGAGAAGGTCGGTTGAGTGTAGTAGAGTAGCACTTTAACAAACTATTTCTGTCAAGTCTTACTTGAGTGAACAAACGAAATACTTGGTGCATGCACTTGGACAGTGACAATAGAATAATTAGGCTTCAACAAAGTGGTTTAAGGTAAAGGAAAACTAAAATCGCATCAATTTGTGCTTGTGCTTCCCCAAAAAGTAAAGCCAAAAAAATCCAAACATTGTCATATCCCAACTGATGCGAGAGATGTGTAAAGTCTCCTCCTTAAACCTTAGTCACTCACCACAAGCATATAAACACAGTGCTTTGTCCACTCACCCGTATTATCATCAAGACGTGGTCCTCAATTCAAGGGAGTTGGTGCAGCATTCCCTCTTTGATCCATCACCATCAACTGAGTCGGCTTAGTTCCATAAGACTCTAGGTAAACCCTTGTAAGTTATGTTTACAATATTTCTTCAAGTTTTACTTGCTTTACTTTTCACCAAGACAATGTAGCTTTCACAAAATAAAAACATAATTAAAAATCGAACATTGCTTACTTCTCACTTTACTTCATTTTTTTTTCATGTAAATTCGACGAGTAAAACTTGAAGCAACACTCAAGAAACGATAAAAAAAATGTTCTCTATCTTTGGCAGTACAAGATGGCCTTTTGTTGAGATGCGGCCAGAGGTAAAGCGTGCGCCTGTTCTATGGCAATTTATAATAGAGGTTTTTTGAGCAGGTCGATTGTTGACTGTTGCCTGTACTAAGCAGAGTTGCGAATAAAACCTAAATGAGCAATTCTCAAAGGTGACAATGCATTTTATTACTCATAGACTTTACTGCTGTTGGTTGTTTGTCCCTTGCGTAGCCACGCCTCTTGTTGTTAAATTGTTAAATCAAATAGTTAAATTGTCACGTAATTTGTGAATTTCTCATTTATTTATGTTTTATTCGCAACTACAAGTGTAAGTGGCCAGAGGTAGAACCTGCAATTTACAGTCTTTTCTTGAGAAGGTCGATTGTTGAATGTTGCCTTTTATATCTTATATATTATAGTTGTTTCTATATTTTTATATAAGATTTTATTTCGTTTTTTATTAAAATAATTATCAATCGCTCTACCATATCGGAGACACCAAGCACTTTTTGAAGATAGTGCTTTTTAAGGAGGTTTTCAAGATTGCTATGTTTGTAAATAACTCTATTTTGGAGATGCTTTTCAATGTTTTGCCATTTTTTTAAATCTTCTTTAATCAAATCTAGTTACTTTAAAACTAAGATTCAAGGAGTAATTTTGTATTTATATTATTTCTTAACTTCAATAGTCTACTCGAGTCAAAGCATTAAAAATTTAATTTGAGCAACAGAAGCATTTAATGGGAAATTTAAAAAAATTAGTTTTTCAAATCAATCAGAACTAAAATATAACAAAAAGTGATAACTTGCAAGTACAAGACCACATTTTCAAGTCAATTTTGTTTATCTATCTATGCGTTTATTAAATCTATCATCCACCTACGATCTCAAGCTTGAGCACATATGTAAACCCACACAAGAACTGCAGAATTGCTCTTTTGTTCACCTTGCATTGCATGACAAAGAAAGTATGATTGTGTGTGTGTCTAAAGCAAGCAAATCGACATCATTACTCATGGAAGATTTGGCATGAAGAGGTGCAAAGACGGTGGCGCGTGGTCGGTCCAAATGAGCCCGAGCACCTTGCACTAGGCTGGGCATCGTCAATCAAGCCTGGCCCGGCAAAACCACGCACACAGCCTGTCCCACTCAATCGCCTCCTTGTCATTATCATTGGCCAAATCGATAAATCAATCCACCGGAATGTTCCCTTTTAAGTATTAAATGTAATTTCATAGAGAAATATATAATCATTGAATTCATTCAATTCATTAGAGATTTTAATAATAGAAGCATGGTTTGGTCAAAAGGTTTTGTAAGTAAATAGTGCCGAGAGACAGTTAATGCCAAGTTTTCCATCTTTCCATAGGAATCGCACAAAGGATGCATTAAAATACAGATTGTATCAATTATTCATTAGTCTATTAGCTAGTGAAATGGTGCTATGCACGGCAAGTGAACGATAACAGCGCCTGTGAGTACCTCTCACCAATTTCATTCTTGTTTCAATTAACAGAAACATTCGCAAACTTGAATGACATCTAGTGACGGGAATGGCAATCAAGATTTTTATTTTATATTTTATATTGATTCTCTTAATTAAAATTACCATAATCCGTGATATGCGCAATAAACTCGTTTCAACACTTCTCGAAACTTAATAACACCTGGCTCAATCATATAAATCAAACTTTGCTGACAGTATGGATTTGGACAAGAAAGTACTACAAAATCGAAGGTTGAATTTACAGCTAGTTGAGGTGTTTATGTCGAAAATTGTCAGCATAAATTATTGTGACTTTAAGCATTTTCAATCAATTTGTTTTCATGCATTGAAAGTTTATTAGAAATTTTGAACTGATCGGGAAAACTCGTCAAACTTGGTTCGAATCATTGATTTGCGTAGCTTGTCACCTGAGCAGTGGTATGAGTAGTGAATAAATTGGCAACAAAAGAGAACTTACATTTGCTCAGGGGCAAAGTTTTATCTTAAAAATCTAGAAAAGTAAACAAGAACAACATTGGCATTGCTCCAAGATGTGTATTGTAAATGGAATAATCCATTTGTCCATTAGGTGTCGGGTTCTCTCGTTTTGAAGGATTGCCACACTTGGATTGACCAAAGGTAGTACTGACCAAGTCAACGTCAAAGGTACGTCGAAATCACTCCCACGCCACCTTGAATTAGCATTTATCGCATTTACGTTAGCGACAAATCTTATAGAGTGGTTGGTTTTGACTCGATTTGTCAAACAAATTTTATCCTTTTTCGTTCCATTCGATTATGAGTAGCAAAACACAGAAACTTTCCAAACTAGGTACCAAACGCCATTTTATAAGTTTCCATTGCCAAGATTTTTTTGAATGACCATCATTCTTAATTATTATTTACCAGTTAAACACCCAGTAGAATTCATATAATACCAAACTGAGCTTACTGTATACTCAAGCTAATTGACTTGGAAAGACAACTCTTGAGAGGTATGTTTGGCAAATCACTAGAAGACCCACCCCATCGTAGGCGTGTTTTCGGAATTTATCTGCCCCAATAGTGATTTATAAGCAATAACTTGTACATATCATTGCGTCATCAGTACTGACGCATCATCATCACTATCGTGCCACCCCTACTGAAAGCACGTGAAACAAATTCATTTAGAATTTGCCCCAAGCGAATAAAGCAGCTTCATCCGTTGACACAAAACTACCTGCACCGAATCAACCTTGAAGGGACCAGTCATGTTACTTGTAAATAAAGATTTAAGCTCACAAAGCGCTACATTTCTATTTTGAGATGTGGCCCTCCACACGTCCCAATTATCTCTGAAAGAACACACACCGTTTTACATACTTCTTTACTCTTCTAAACTTCTTAACTATTTCTAGTAATTCGATCAAAACGTGCAATTCAGCATTAACTCCGACCAACCTTCAGCTGATTGCATTTTGAGTTTGTAAAATGTTAATTGGTAGAGTGTTAATTGGTGCAGTTTATTCGTCGTTAGCATAGAAAACGATGTTTTAATGTATGATCATTATCAAAAAAAGTTATTCATTATCAAATCCTTTGTGAGTAGCTATAGTGTCTAAATTAGTTAATAGATGTATTCACTAAAACTCTAGGAGACGCACACCGAACTTCACAACATGCACAACACAAGAAGAAACGCATGCGTGGAACATCCCTTTCCATGTTTCATGCATGCTTCTGCAGGGGTACAAATTATACACAAATTCGGTTAACCTGGAAAAAAGGGTCGCATTTTTTATCTGTTTTAAAATCTAAACGTTTCATGTGAGTAAAGCCCTTGAGAATAGTACCATCAAAAGTACGTACATAAAAAAACTTTGCTGTATGGAGTACTTGATTTGCACTTTCGCTAAGGGTGGAATTTATTGATTGCTGATGAAACATGTCGCAATGGTCGACATTTGTGAACGGTTCGTTAACACATTAAATGATAAGAATAAGTTAACATAAAAATGCATATTATCAGGATGTCATTCAAGTTCATTTGACACAAGTTGCTTAACAACAATATTGGTTACACACATTGACAAAACAAGAAAGGTCAAATGGCAAGCAATAAACAAAACCACTTTCAATCTTCAGGGTGCACTCTCACTTTTTCTAGTTTAATATTGAAATAGTTATCTGAATTTTTGTTAGTGTTTGTTTACTTCGGAACTGCATAAAATCGTTATCATCACAGACGGCGACTATCAAGAAAATAACTTTGAATTGCTCCTCCTTGGTCTCTTAGAGACGAATCTTTTTTTATATTTTTGATTCAATTTCTAAAAATAGCATTTACCTTTTTCACTAACATTTTGAATCATAAAGATAGTTTGAGTTAGATATTTACTCCAGAGACCACAACAATCAAGTAAGCATGAAAATGGTCAAATATACTATCAAGTCAATGCTTATTCGCATCATATTTAAATCACTTTAAATCAAACGTGATTAGAACATTGACCAGTGACCACTTTCCCCCCGTTCCTATCTCAATCTATCGTAGGTCATTATTCATTTAACTCAAATTGGATGCGCTCGGTTTTTGGCCAAATGAGCTTGCAATTAATAATAATAAAATTTTATGTGTTTCGTTTGTACTTCTTCAAGTAACTCTGTACCTGAAATAAATTGAGCAGAATTCTTTCTTTTTTTTGAGGGTAAAATGACATTTAAAATTAACATTTAGCAGTTCGGTGGTGAAAGATAGATAGACAGATAGGGAGAAATTGAGAGAGTGAGTGAGTGAGTGAGAGAGAGAGCGGGATTGGTGAGACGAAAGGGGCACTTCCTCGATGAGCAACCAGTTTGAGTCGAACTTAGCCTTGAACTAAGTGGCATGCGGTACCTGTGAGATCAACAAACAACACAGATCACTTGCACACCGATTAGATATCCATAAATCTCGCGGTCTCGTCATTTGAGCGGTAATAAAGGGCAGAATAAAGAGCAAAAATAGTCTCAATAAGAGCAATGCTTTTTAATTGCAGACCTCGGCGAGCTTGAACGCATTCAAGAGCAAGCTGATCACAATTACCTTCAATTTGCTCAGCTTCATTGCCGAGATATAGATGTGATAGTGCGAGGCCAAATCCTTCTCCCACACTTCCTTACAATCACTGACAAACACATGCTTCCTTTTGGCCAGTTATCACACAGAAACTATTACGAAATCGCCACCTTATAGCGTTACCGGATCTATCAATCTGTATTGACAGACGTAACAACAACCAAAACAAGCAATTTAAAATGATAACACAAGTTTTTAATTAAAATTTAAAACGTGTTAAATATTTCTTTGCTCCACCTCCATTTAATGTTCTTCTCTTTCGTTCTCTCTTTCTCTCTCTCTCTCTTTGCCAGCATTCTCTCCACTTGACACGTGCTATCAGATGACAAGACGTGACAATGTTGCCGAGTGCGTGGTAGGTGACACGCTCGATCTGAAACACTAACTTGGAATAGTGGGTACTGCACGAATCGCACAGACCAGTTTTACCACAACTGATAACGCTTCTCATCGCACCCATTGCGCTCTTTCATTTACCGCCATCGCGATAGTTATCTTCATCATTATCATCGCGCTGATGTGGAGTGTACACATACAAGTGCATACCCATGAGTGTATGTGTGTGTGTGTGTGTATGTTTGTGTATCGTGAGAGCTCACTCGTAGCTACACATGCAGGAGCTAGTTGGGAGCCACTCTAATCGATCCATGAATAATTAATATGCAGCACCTGGCACTAACACCGTCACTGAACGCGTCAGATTTGACGAGTTTCAAGCACGCTTCATGCCACGCAAACTGATCAGTGATCACTCTTCTTTCCCACTCTCTTCAACACCTAACATTGTATTTACAAATTACAATATTTAAAAGTGTTTGCAAACACAACTTTTTTCCTAAACAAATTAATTTGCACAATTCGTCTACACAAATTAATAGATTTCTTTCAATTAATCACCCAAAATCATGATCATGTTTTATCGTGTTGATGGTACGCACCTTGAGAGTAAACACATTCTTCTTTGACAGTAGTAAATATTTCACTAGATTTCACTTGTTCGTCGATTATTTCTACCCTTAGTTTGGAAGTATCCTTGTGGGTGTGCACTGTATGTAGGTGCAACATGTCACTAGCCCTGCAGATATTTTGTATGAATTTGAAATTCACCAGACCCTTATGAGTCACTGGCTCTCATGTTCTTTCTCAACAAACGGATCGTGTTCTTTTGCCACTCAATCATATTCTTGTCATTTTTGTTTAATTAACGACAAGCTTGCATAATGATTTTTTCTGTGTGTTTAGCCAAAAAATAACATTTCTATAAATGTGATACTATCATGTGATGTGTTCTGGTTAATTTAGTAAAATTTTTGCAGACTATGAGTAAACTTGACCCGTTTTAGGAGACCATGAGTAGAGCGAATTGGGCGGACAAATTACAATTAGTCGTGACGATGATGTTGGTAACCATGGTAGTCAAAGAAACCAAGTCTGACCAATTGTAGATCAATGTTTGTGCGTATGCGTGATAGCAGTTTGCCTTCCCGATCAGTCATGCAATTTCGATCGATGCCTCTTACTTTTGCTAATGTGTCTCTCTTTGCTCTCATTTACTACGATTAGCCACAATGCTCACCGCAGGCGTTCAATCACATCATCAGTTGAGGTGAGGCATGTCCCTCATACTTGACATAATAAGCAGGAATCGTCTCAATAGCCAAAAATAGCTTCATTAGTATTAATAGCATCAAACGGATATGATCAACAAAATTGGACATTTGAGCGTTACATCCGACGCTTTGAGGCACCGAGCCACCGCTTCGTCTAAGTACATGTCATGTGGGTAATTAAAAAATTCCGTTCACTCAAAAAGCGTTTGATTGCCGGGTTAGATTTACGCTAGAAATCGATGTTCACTTACCATGGACATGGCCATGGCCACTTATCTTTTGGCTTGTCTTTTTTGCTTCGATTACTTTGACGTGAAGAGAGCAACATGCTTGTGTATGCATACCTGCTAAACGCTTGTTTACTGTATGTATCACTGGTATTTAGCTTAGATAATAAGACACGCTCATGGAAAGTTTCTGCACCAAACGCCGATTCATTCCTATGACTGGAGGCATATCCATTGAAACTTCCGAACCAAATTACAACTTTTTAACTGACTACTGTTACGACAATGCTTTTACATAATATATTATCTTGCTTATTTACTCTCTCTCTCTCTCTCTCTAGATTTGTTTCACTAAGCTACTTGTTGAGAATACACTTGGTTGGGAGCTACCAGGTTGCCACAGTGTGAGTGATGATCGGCACGGCACATCTTTATTAACTAAATAGCTAGATTTGCATAACACTCGCCCATTTTGTCGGAAACAATGGAAAGAAAAAAGTAAAAGTGAATAGAACTAGTAGTGTTATAAGCGCCTTGTGAAGGAACTGCTCACCAGGAGCTGTCAAAACCCACGCCAACGAGGTTGACAAAGTGAATTGATTCTACCCGTCATGCCTAACTAGCCACTGGGCACACACTATAGTATAGTATACTTGACGCATACAGCTCAATTGACTTATGTGAATAATGATAGCTGTGATGAGGATTACCTAAACACATTACTTTATGTAATACTTTTTGTGAATTCAACAATGAAGATTCAATTTAACTTTTTTAGTAAATTCTTTACAGTCATTAATCAAATTATTAATAATTGCCGTATGATTGTTTATTAATGTTATTTTTGCTTGAATAAAATGTAGCTGAATAATTTAATCCCTTGTTCTTATTTTTTACAATATACAATGTTTTTCAAAAAATTAGAAATTTGTCCATGTTAATATTATTTTCTTAATAGCAATAACTCATTGTTTATACTATCAATGTCATTAAATTATTGTTCTGATCAGATCAGTCTAGACAATAGTATTGTCTCGAAACTCTTAGTACTACAATATTCTACCAGCATTGGTTTTACTTTACCTTCACCTTTACTTTAGATTATGGGTTATTATTATTTAAAAAGATTATTTATTTTTGTTGAAGCTTTAATTATTATATTAACATAATTTTAGACACATAAAGTAATTTTTTTGAGTAAAAAGAGTGGAATTGATAGGTTGTTTTTTGTCATTATCTTTTTGAACACAAAGGATGCAAACCCACGCTTAGGCATTAAAAATCATTCAACAAGCAATAAAACTATTTACATGCAGACGTTCCGTGATAGAACAGTATCTATATCATGCGTTAACAATGTTAAATTTGCATTAATTTAGAACCCATGAAATGTAACTGTAGAATATATACCTATCTATCCTAGCTAATCACGTTGTGCCTGTGACCATGTTTATTTCGACCTCAAATCGCGTGAGGAAAAAATAGCATTTTAATTCTATTCGTTCCACAATCAATCTCTCTGACTTTACAAACGTGATCTGATCTACCGTAGTTATCTCTAAGGTAGATCAGATCAGAGGTTATCTACGGTAGATCATCTCTGATCTACAGAGTTTGTATTATGTCTTGAACCTCTTCGTTAAAGTGATGTCTGAATTCTACACATCATATTCAACCATCCAGCCACTGGCGATGTTTCAGTCGGATCCTTACTCAGATACTGTGCAACTGTCGTCGTGGGATAACTTGTACAACTTACCGATGGTTCTTCACATATAAATAATTGTCTTATTAACAATTTTATTTGGTGTCCTTGTATGTGACTGCCAATCCTGAGTTGCGAACATGACGATCATAGAATTGGTGAGATCTTGCGGCATTTTAACAGCACATTGCACACTTCTGACCTTGTTCAGAAGCTTTAATCAGTTACACCACCGAGGACTCTTCTCATCACACATGAATTAGTAGTAAGATGGTTAAAGCTCACCGTTTACTAGATATTGAGGAGGTCCGGTGTTCGAATCCCGGCTGAGGATAAAACTTTTTCTCATTTGTCGGTTTCCATCATATATTTTCAAACCACGTTGTGTGTTCCTCCTTTTATGTGTTCCTATCCTTTTCCTTATTTACTATCATTGAATGTGTTATTTTCGCCATATGGCGGTCATATGAATATATATATATATTGGTTCGAACATTAGTGGAACGTACAGAGACACAGGACACAAAAAGAAAAGAACTCACAGTGGTGAAGAATTTTCGGCGGCACCGCCACCTTCGTCCGTTCAGGAGAGAAGACCACAAAAATCTATTAACTATATTTTCTTTCAAGCATCTCTCTTCTTTCCTTTCCAGATAGACCCAAGCTGTCTACGATCTTCCAATCTGTCAACAACCCCCTTCTCTCACTCTTTTAATCCCCATTCCCCCATCCCACTTACTCTACTGGATTTCTCATTCGATTTCAATGAAGAAACAAGAAATAAAACTGCAATTCAATATTCATTCACGCGACCCGGGTTTTTTCACCGTGGCACGGTATCATCAGGTGATGCCGTTCTTGCAGTGTTTTCCTTGTTTCTTCAAGATTTCACGGAGTTAGTCCTAAAAACCATCTTTGATTTCTGGTCTGATCTACAGTGGTAACACGAAGTATTAATATGTAATTAACCTCTTCGCTGAAGTGAAATGCTCCAAACCGGAATTGATCTAGTGTTAGAGCGTCTAGATTCGCGGAAAATCGTCGCGTTTAAACGTATTTACCTAACTAATTCATCTCGTAAAGACGTTGCGGGAAGTATTACGTTTGGGAGCCACTATTAATCCGGTATTTGAATCTCAGGTCGTATCCACTGTGCATATTTGAAACACAGCCCACATTCCGGAGAACTCTCTTCCTAGCACGATCGGAGAACAAGATAAATATGACTTATGACTCTCCCGGCGAATAATCCGGGTGAAAAGCTCTCGGGCATCATCTACATCTACATAATACCCTGCAAGCCGCCACAAGGGCGTGTGGCAGGGGGTGAGCCACCACCATACATT
>WURS02469162.1:0-13130 GCA_011762765.2 Rhinocypha anisoptera | reverse complement strand
GCGTGCGCTTGCTCTATGGCGATTTATAATGGAGGTCTTTTCTTGAGCGGGCCGATTGTTGAGTGTTGCCTGTATGACCCGAGGAGTCATAAATAAACCCTGTCACAGTTCATGCCTGCACACACAGTCACACATGAAAAACCAATTCTCAAGAAAAAACTACTTGCAATGTATATGTGAGGAAAAAATCGAATTATTATCTACCTTTATCTATAACAACATATATTGTAACAAATGAGAATGATCAAATCAATAGAGATTGATTAGCTATTTGCATATTTTAATGTTATCAAAAGGTGCATAGTTTTGGCAGCAGTTGGAATCAGCTTTCCAAATTAACCAACAAAAAAAACAATGGCTTACATTGTACGGTTTATGAATCCGTTTAAATCCTTAAACTTTCTCCGAGATTACTTTGAAGCTATCCGTGTGATTCAAGCTCACAAAACGGTTCAGTTATTGACGCAAGACTGTGATTTTGATGAGGATGAAAAACTGTTTCAAACAGTTACTAGTCGACTTAGATTGGCTAACATTTTTATCATATTAAAACTTTTTCATTTTGCCTTTCTTTTAATAATCTCGAATCCTGAAGATCCAATAGTTTCCATTCTCAACATGGACGTTGTACGCATGTGTCACATGGATAATGCTTTGCAAATTCAGGGATTTCTGTTTTACACTAGCATTCACTTCTACTATGGTCGCATGTTGTTTGTCAAGTTTCACCCCTTTTTTCTCACCATCTATAATGATTTTCTATTTCGGAGCAAACTAGACCATATCTTTCTTACGCCATTGGTGTACCGTGGAGTGTCTATTGAAAAACAAATTAAACGAAATGTTTTAAAAAATTCGCAAAAATTGAATATTAAATTTGATTGATGACCCATTAACACTTCTTCTGTTTCTAGTTTTTCAAATGACTTTTTGATTCTAGGGTCATTTCCCTGACCCCATTTCACGCTGCGCAAGTTTCTTGTGTCGCACGTCGCGTAACTGACGCATGCTCAATGGCTGTTCTCACAGAAAAAATGCTCATTTGTGCTGCCATCTATCGTCTAGTCAATATCAAAGCATTGTCAAAGGCGGCGACAACTTAACATAGGCCTAAGAAAACCAGAATTACTCAAATCTGGTTTATTCAATTTCTATGATTTAAATTTTAATGTAAACTAGATAAAATTTTAAGAAAAGCCAAAAAGGTCAAGTCTAGCATTATAGTCCAAGTATTTTTTTTAAAATTAATTTAACGCTTAGGGTCAGAAAATTGACCCCAGAATCAGTACCAGTGTTAATGATGAAATAATCGTCATCTGTCGGAATCATAAACAACAATCTAGTGTTTGCTATCTTTGGAACTTTAGAATAACTTTACTTTTAGAGAAGGAGAAGCCAAAATATCAAATCAGGATAATTTATTTATCAAAAATGTTCACTTATTCACATTGAAGTTGCTTTACAAGACATTGTAAAAAGCCAAAAACCGAACAACTCTGGTTGCCAGACTCCGATCAGGCCGAGTAGGTTTCACCAGGCATCGTGAGATCCGCCTCAAAAGGACCGGATTGTGTCGATAGTCGGCAGCCTTGAGAAACTCTTTCAATTCTCGTGGATTGACTCTCATCGACACCAACCGAGCGGTAATCAGTTGAGTTAGGTTATTCAAAAATCGCTCATCTTGAAGAACCGAGGCGTAAAGAAAGAGATCCCACCCAAAGTCGACTAGATTTTCAATTCGACCCGTGTGAAGGTGACGAAGGTAGAGATAGATTGAAGGATAGTGTGGAATGGTCAAGATGCTATGTTCGCTTGGGTTTGCTTGGTTCAGATGGGTGGAGGGAGTCAGAAATTCGAGTTGTCCGTAGATGGTTCGTTTAAAGATCTGAGGGTTAATTTTAAAGTTTAGAGTTAGAGAGAGAGAGAGAGAGAGAGAGAGAGAGTTAGAAAGAAAGAGAGAGAAAAGGGAGAGAGAATTTGAGAGAGAGAGAGGGAGAAAGTTAGAGAAAGAAAGAGAGAGAGGGTGAGAGAGATAGAGGGAAAGAGAGAGAGAGAGAGAGGGGGGAGTGAGAGAGAAATAGAGAGAGAGAGGGTTAGAGAGAGAGAGAGATAGAGGATGAGAGAGAGAGGATGAGAGAGAGAGAGGGAGAGAAAAAGAGGAAGAGGGAGAGAGAGGGCAGAGAGAGAGAGAGAGAAACCAAAATCCAAATTACTTACATTAATCTCAATCATCTTACTTAAAGGATTATTAAAATCATTAACTTCATTAGCAATCTTAGCCTCCTTGTTAATCCACGTTAATCTAGGACTAATCGACAGAGTACCCACTAACGATGCCAAATCCACCGGCGAGTTAATCTCAATCTTCTTCATATAATTTAAAAATGAGTTATAGTAATAGAGAGCGTTGAATTTATCTCTCAAAGCCACGCCCATCAAGGATTTAAGAGAGATAATCTCGGTGAAGAACAGTGGAATAAAATTGGGGGAGCGTACTTCTGATAGGATAAAGTCTTCTATTTCCCTTCTATATTCGATGCGAAACAGATGACCTTTAGTGGTGAGGATTAGCAGTTGTGAATCGACAACTTCAATCGATTTGATCATTCTTGAAAGCCATTTGGGTAGCTTCATAAACTCTGGTTGCACGTAGACTAAACCACCTTCAAAAGTGCCCCAGTGATAGATACTCCCTCTGGCGGTGAGCACGTAAGTTGTGTAGTCATCACAGGCAAAATCGATGATATCACAACCTATTGGCATTGAGTATTTCGATTAGACAAGACCAGAACAAACTTAACTCGAACAGTTTCCCATTCTTATATTAATGAATATTGCTGCCGAGGTCAAACTTGAGTTCGATTCGAAGGGTTATGCAATAAAAATCGAATAAAATCGAGCGAGAATTGGAAAAGTTCGAATTCCGAATGAAATTGACAGAGAATTTGAAGATTTATAAACAAAATTTAAACCGAAATTCAAAATAAAATTCGAATTATGGCAGAGAAAGTTAGATTCGAATAGGTTACAAATTTGAATCACAATAGTGAAAGTTAGATTCGAATCGAATCAGATTCAAATTCAAACCCACGTTTTTGTACTGTGAGAGTTACGCTACTTCTACTGTGCTTAGCCCATCTAACTTTCGCTGTTATGAATCGAATTTATTACAGAATTGAATCTAACTATCACTGTCGTGATTCGAGTTCTTAACCAACTTTCTGTGTTATAATTTGAATTTTGTGCATAAATATTCAATTTTTAGTCGATTTGATTTGTAATTCTAACTTTTCCAATTCTGGCTCAATTCAATTCGAATTTTTTTGCATAACCTTTCGAATTATAATAACTCGAGTTTGACCTCGACGGCTTTGTAGCCGTTTTTTTTACAAAAGACAGACGGCACTTTAGCGTCAACCTTCTTGTAAAAATAAACGTTTATTCTACCCTAACTAATCCAAAATACCTTGTAGATCCATAACGGGTTTGGGTTTGGCAACAAACTCCGCAAAATGTCCCAGCTGTCCGTAGGTGTTCAAACCCATGGTCAGAAAAGTTCCATCTTGATCCACCATAGCCACATGAGTCTCACCAGAACGGATTAGTCGAATCCGAGTGGCTACTATAGTAGGCCGCCTAGGCTGAATTGATAATCTTTTTGGAGTCCAGAGAAAGAGATTTCCGGTTGAGGTGAGAAGTACCACAAATTCCGAACCTTGATCGGCGTAGGTCACTTTTTGTCCGCTAAGCTCACTTATCTCAACTGGGTCAGTCGATCGGGTTTTGTCCGGAAAGCGTATCTCATAAGTATGAAAAACTTGGTCTTTAAAAGTCCAAAACAAAGCTTGGCGGCCATTTTCAAAGATGAAGAATTTTTCTACTTGAGCCAAGAATTTACTCTCAAGTCGACGAACTTGAGGCCAGAAGGCAAGATCGTTGGTCAACATGATAGAAATTATATTCTAGAGTAGAAATGAACCACCAAAATTAATTTATTGAAATTAGATAGAAATTGGATAAATATACAAATTGAAACAGGATATGATCAAAGTTTGCTAAAAAAACTAAATGTTGCAACTTACATAGAAAAAAATTAAGATGATGAAATCAAATCAAACACAAAAATTCAGACTTGAAAGAATCTACTTGACAACTTGACCAAAGTGTGAGACTGAGAGAGTGTCAAATAAGCAAATGACTATAGTCATATATATATATGACTCAGACCAAATTCTTGTTTTTCGGGTTTTGTTTGGTTTTCTCCTCTCTCTCTTTCTCTCTCTCTCTCTCTCTTTCTCTCTGTATTATGATAAGAATTTCTATTGTATCATAAAAATCTTGTTTAGAGAGAAAGAAAGAGAGAGAGAGAGGAAGGTAGAGAGAGAACGAGGGGGAGAAAGAGAAAAGGAAAGGTAGAGAGAGAGAGAGAGAGAGAGAAAGAGAGAGAGAGAGAGGGGGGAGAGAGGGAGAAATATGAAAGTGCAATTAGAGAAGATTAGCGGCTTTTCTCTACCTTTCACGGGCTCTCTTTCTTTCTTATCGATTTTCACTTTTCTTTTCTCTCGCGTTACTTGGAAGTGAAACAAAGGCTTAAAAGATTATAAAGAAAAAATGTTGACTTAAGTAAAAGAAGAAGCGAGAGAAAGAGATTTAATTCTCCTGAGAATTTGGTAGATTGAAACAGTGAGAGAGAGAGAGAGAGAGAGAGAGAGAGAGAGAGAGGGAGAGAGAGAGAGAGGGGGGAGAGAGAATGAGAGAGAGAGAGAGAGAGAGAGAGTGAAAGAAAGAGAGAGAGAGAGTGAGAGAGTGAGAGAGAGAGAAAGAGAGAGTGAGTGAAAGTTATGTTTTTTTCCGTCACAACATGGTTTAAGAGAATGTGTCGATAATTTCGGTCGAAATTCAATATAATCGGGTTCAAGTGTTCTCAGTGTGTTATTTGTACTTTGATTTAGAGTGCCAAGAACCAAACAAGTGTAATATGCATATGTTTGGGTTTGTTTATTGATTTATTATTATTACTTTTAGTGAGGAGAGAAGATATATAAGCTGTGAAGCTAGTAGCAAAGTAAAGTGTTTTGAATTGTGTGGGGTGAGGTAAAGACAACCAAAAAATTATGCAATTCTAGACATTTTTTGCAGGGGGAGATAGTGATTGAGATTTCAATTTTGTAAACAACACTCAAAAAATAGAGTAGGAGAGAGAAGAAGAGTGAGAAAGAAAGAGATATTAGAGAGAGAGAGAGAGAAAAAAATCGGACAATTTCACCCTTGATGGTGAGTGATATAGCTTAGTTTTCAATGTAACAAATATGCTTGTCTGTGTCTGTATCTTATCTCTTCTAGAAGACAATAATCGAACGAACGCACTTGCCATCTCTGAGAGTCTGGAAAGCTTCGTTGATTTGCTCCAACTTAAACTTGTTGGTGATGAGTCCATCGACGTCGTACTTGCCCGACACGTAGAGGTTGGTGAGCTCGGTAAAAGCTTCCTCCGATGTCTTCTGACCCATAATTCCACCCACAATTTTACGACCCAACAACAGATCAAAAGTGGGATAAACAATGTTGGTACCCGCCTTAGCAATGCCAACCATGGCAAAGGTTCCAAAAGATGCCAATGATTTGAGAGCCTGATCAACCACTTGTTGACTGCCAAAACAATCAAACGCATAGTGGATACCACTGTAGGTCTCTTGGAGATACTTTTCGAGTGGTTTATCAAGGTCTTTCGGGTTGATAAATTGAGTAGCTCCGTAGCGAAGGGCGATGTCCTTCTTTTCAGGGTTGATATCGATTGCCAAGATGTGAGCGGCACCGTTGAATTTGCAGCCTTGCAGAGCGTTGAGACCAATGGCACCGATGCCCCACACGGCACAAATCGATCCTGGTTTCACCTTTGCTTGATTAGTGGCCGAGTAGAATCCGGTAGCCACTGCGCAACTGATCACGCATGCGTGCTCTAGATTTGCTTCATTCGCAATCTGATTGGGGAAAAATGATTTTTTATAATATTACACTCACAGGGTGAGCTGCAAATATATTTGCAAGTTGTTAAATTTTGCAAATATATTTACAAACAAAAACTGACTTTGCAAATATATTTGTTAAAAATAAATTATTTGCAAATATATTTGCAGCTCACTCTGTGAGTGTAGTATAACAGAAAATTTTTGTAAACTAACATTTTCATACACTGGTTTATGTTGCTACCATTTTCAAGAATAGTAACACAAATCATACTGGTTAAGTTTAGAATCATAATATATATTAGTTATTCAGATTAACATCCGTCAAAAGAGACAAATTGATAATAGAAAAGTCACTTCCAAAGGACTCTTAACAGATTAAATTATGAAATGACTAATATAGTTTGAGCAATTTTACTGTCTTCTATTTAAGAGAAAAAATTTACTGACAACAAACAAGATTTCATATTAAAATTATACTAACTTCACACAGAGAACCGATTCAGTTCTCATAGAATGTACGCCTTTGCGCATGCGCTATTAGCTCAAATCTAATCAGTTTAACTCGAGTGAGAAGAAAAATCAGATATATCGGATTTTGGGTCTCTGTGTGTTTGACTATCAAAATTACTAGAAAAAGTATATAAATTTTAAACAAACCTTAATTGCTTGTGATTCACGCATCACAGCATACTCGGAGTAGATGCCCAAACCAGTAAAATTACACAATTGCTGTCCCGTCTTAGCAAGACTCTTCGTAGGCAACTGTGCCAGCGTCCCAAAGTTATCCCGAACGCACAGATTAGTCAGTGAGTTGACACAAGTGGGACACTGTTTACACTGTGGCGCAAAGGTGGTAAGCACGTGATCGCCCACTTTCAGATTCTTCACTTCCGGTCCCACCGATTCGACAATGCCGGCACCTTCGTGCCCCAGCACGGCTGGCACCGTGTGAGATGGAAATTCGGCGATCTTTTGATTGCCCCAAGCCAGGTGACCATCACTGGCACAGATGCCAGCCGACACCATCTTGATGCGCACCTGGTCATCTTTTGGCGCTGGTATGATCACATCTTCGATGGTCATCGGCAAGCCTTCCTCGAACAGCACTGCAGCACGGCACGTGATTGGCTATAAGGAAATCAGATTCGATCATAATACAGAAAGGTATATTCGAATCGGTGATGAATACGAATCACAACTGTGAAAGTAAGATTTGAATCGGTGATGAATTCGAATCACAACAGTGAAAGTTAGATTCGAATTGGTAATGAATACGAATCACAACTGTGAAAGTTAGATTTAAATCGGTAATGAATTCGAATCACAACAGTGAAAGTTAGATTTAAATCGGTGATGAATTCGAATCACAACAGTGAAAGTTAGATTTAAATCGGTGATGAATTCGAATCACAACAGTGAAAGTTAGATTCGAATTGGTGATGAATTAGAATTACAATAGTGAAAGTTAATTTCGAATCACACCAATTAAAGTTAGATTCGAATCGGTTAAGAACAGTGGAAGCAACGTAACTCTAACAGTACAAAAGTGTGGCAGAAAACAAAAAATAACAAAACATTGAACATAGAAAACTACGCCCATATTTATCCATTAATCCTTTCGCTCCCTACTGCGCTATCGGAACGTATGTGTCCCGCTCATTCAATTAGCGATATAAGGCTTATCTTTTACTGATAATCCTTGGGTTAATGGGAAAAGTTAATATGTAGAAAGATAATTTAAAGAATATTCGAAACTATACCATGATTGAGGAAGGCATTTGAGAAACGTGACAACCCAGGATTGAAGAAGTGATGTTGTAGAAGTGACAAGTGTTATATTTCTTTGGTTAGTAACTCAAACCAAATCTAAATGACAAAGACGATAATAATGAAAGCTAGTTTTATTGTCATTTTAATTTTTTTTTCATCTCATCATATACATGATATAAATCGATCCATCTACTTAACGCATGATATAATTTTGATTACAACGATTAATATTTTTTATTATTTTTTTAATGATATATGTGAGCTTATAACTTATATAAGTTAAGTCATATGCAGCCTAACGACTTATAAGTTATAAGTCGTTAGGCTGCATATGTGATTCTGTGTAGAGGAAGAAAGTAAAGGTAATAAGGAAGTAAATTTTCTCGAATGGTTCTTATTTATTTCTATGTAAAAATTTTCAATTTTTCTTTTGAATTTAATTCTTAACATAATTAATTCAAAAAACGTGTCTAGAAAAATGTCAATAAAATTGACATTTAAAATAGAAGCAATAAAGGTAGTGATAGAGAAAGAAAATGAGAGAGAGAGAGAGAGAGAGAGAGAGAGAGAGAGAGAGAGAGAGATTGTCAATAGATTTATTACCACCCTGACCTTGAGTTGGTTGAAAATTTAACAAAGGTTTAATTTTTAAATATCTCTCTCTCTCTCTCTCTCACTCTTTTTTATTTCACTTTTTGTTGATTTTTAAAAGTAAAACAAACAAATGTTGAAACAAATATTGATTGAGGCATACATTTGTTATATAATTTCGAAATCAGGAGATGACAAATGAATCATTTGAAATGATTTGAAAAGAGTAGTTCATGAATTATGTGACTCACTGAGGGAAAGTTTTAAAAATTTTCAAATTTTCCTTCATTAAACTAGTGCTTTTTGGTGACTCAAAATGGTCACATAGAAGAGGAAAATTTTGAGTCACAGGATTCATGAACAATATCTTAAATACAAACATTATTAATGAATAATAATTCTAGGAGAGAGAGAGAGAGAGATAGAGAGAGAGAGAGAGAGAGAGATAGAGAGAGAACCAACAAACCTGATCAGTCATGATGTTAGTAATGATGATGATGCTAATGTATAGTAGAAAATGCAGCAAACAGAATGACACGGATGAGATGTCGAGAAATAAAACAAGGCAAGCATTGTCTTGTGCATGTTGGTATAAATAGCTTGTCTACCAACTTGGAAATCACTGTAAATAGACACGGACAAAGGTTATCGCTCTCCACCTCACTGAGAGAACGGGTTTCATATATATCTGAAAGTTGTATTTATTGCCGAATATATTTGAAAGAAAAACATTCAGATATATCTGAAGTACTTTTCAAATCTATTTGAACATTGAATAAATATTTCAAATGCATCTGAAATACTTATTCAAGTATATTTGAATGTTATAAAAATATTCATATAAAAATTAACCATATTTTCAAATATATTTGAAAGTTTATATAACATTCAAATATATTTGAAAATATGGTTAATTTTTATATGAATATTTTTATAACATTCAAATATATTTGAAAGTTTATATAACATTCAAATATACTTGAATAAGTATTTCAGATGCATTTGAAATATTTATATAAACTTTCAAATATATTTGAATGTTATATAAACTTTCAAATATAATTACAAGGTTTTTTCAATTAAATCTGAATTATATCGCATATTTAGCTAAAAATTAATAATAAAATTTTAATCAGAATTTTGTGTAACAATTTTTTTATTGAAAAGTTGCTGAATAGTGACATATATGTATCAAAATTTAAGAATAGTTTGGATTAAACCCCCTATTTCTGCGTTTGCTGCGGCGAATTATGATTTCACTTTGCTCTTCTTCCTTTTCTTCCACTTCCATCTTTAGTTTTCTTTTAATTCCAGTATGTTGGAAAACTTGACTTGGAGTCGACATTTTTGGTGTCTTAGGTTGAGACTTTGAAGGCACGCCAGTGGATTTTTTGCGAGACTTAGGTTGAGTATTTGGCTTATCTGTCGTTTTCGGAGTTCGCGACATATGATGATCATTAGTTTGTTGAGTCAAGTTATGAGAAAATTGATTCGAATTAATATCATTATCTTCATTATTACATACTGTTTCTTCACTACTACCAATTGACTTTCCACGAGCTCGATAACCAATGTTAATCAAGCATGGCTCATCTTGACCAACTTCACCACCAGACTCTGCAAGAGCACAATCGGTGATGCTTGAAGGAGACACTTCTTGAGAAGTTTCACCACCAGACTCTGAAAGAGCACAATCGGTGCTGCTTGAAGGAGACACTTCTTGAGAAGTTTCACCACCAGATTCTGCAAGAGCACATTCGTCGCTGTTTGAAGACAACTCATTTTGTGATGCTTCACCACCGTTCATTGGTGATTCGCAACTAGTGTCATTGGCACTACTTCGCAATGCTTTCTTTCGCCTAGGCTTGATTCGATTGGATTCGGCCACACGTCGGCTTACTCGAGGTTTTTGCTTTTGAACTTCTCTGCGCGACTTTTTTTTAGGTTCATCGGTAGGTTTATTCAACTCATAGTTTATTCTGTATTCCATGTACGTCTATAATATAGTAACAATTTTATATGATATATATAGTATATAATACGATAAAATTTTAAAAAACTTACTCGCAAAATTGGATGACTATCGGTGTTGATAACAACCTTTTTTGATGAATGTGGTTTCTTTTGTTGGGCAAACCACTCATACTTGGCATCAAGTTGAGGGAAATGAGAAAGAAATGTCAAAATTAAGGTAGTTCGGTTGAAAGAGTTAATGCGAACATCTGGTGGAAAACCATTCTTTAGAAAAGTAGCAAGTGAACTACAAATAGCTCCAATGTGATGCGTAAAGTGATAGAGATGCTTGCATGAGTAAATTTTCTTATAACAAAATTTTAAACTGGCAGAAATGGCTAGTTCAATCAAGTTAGATGGAACAAAAATCTCATTTTCATCATCATCCGATGTGTCGCCGTCATCCTCATTGTCCGAACTCACCGATGCGCTATTGTCACCGTTTTTGTGCTTTCTAATCTCAGGTTCATTTTCCAATTGAGGATTGACAAAAAGAAGCTCGCTTTGAATTATAAAATAACCTTGAGACGTTTTTTTGATCCATTTCGGAAGGTTCTGGTTTGGATTGAGCAACTGTTGCTCTTCAACCGTTGCATCGGAATGATTCAAATTGACCTCGCTGGAATGATCTATGCTTTTCTCACATTGATTCACATCGACCTTGTCGGAGTGCTCTTCCACGCTGTTCTCATATTGATTCGAATTTCCTTTGCTTGAAATGTGATCTTGCTTTTCTTGGCACTCATTATCATTAACCGTAGAGATTGTTGTAGTTAAAAGATGGAAGTCTTTATATATAAGATAATCACCCCAGTAAGGAGTTTTTTGGAGCTCTAATCAAGCAAAATTGAAATGAATAATTAGCAATAACAATAAACTATAATTTGAGATATACACTCACCGTTGGGTAAGATTGATGGGAGGTTTTCTTGTTTCAAAAAGGCTTTGTAAACCTCATATTCTGCTTGTTTGCTCATTGTTATACGAATTAATATAACCAACAGCCAAATTGAGAAAATACCGAAAGTTAACGCAGCGCAGCAACTTGCAGGAGCGTGTTGCACTAACCCGTTTGGTACCGCTGCATCACGAATGACTTGCATACCACACATACCAAGCATGCCAATGCCACGCCGGTGGTGCACTATAAAATCCACATATGACGAGACAATTTGTGCATCTGATTCGTTCAGGGTTGTGTTTACATTGTTTTGTCATCTAATTTTCTCAAAGTTTGAGTTTTGAATTGGTGATTTGAATTTGTACTAAGTTTGTGACTATGAATCATAAAAGAGTATCAAAATCCAAAAAGACACGGACTAACTATGCAAAATACTCAGGAAATTGGGCAATTTTGCTCAAAGAAGCATCAAGATGTGAAAAAAATAAATCAGGCTTTGTGCGTTGCTTCAAATGTAATTACAAAATGCTAACTCGCAACGAAGTGTACAAGCACATTGAAAAGAAGCACAAGAGTGACCGAGTTCACACAATTAATTACTGCAGTGAAGACATCAATACAAAACCAACTAACCAAGCAGCAGTGGAAAGTGAGATGAGTGATCCAATGTGTGATGCATTCGAATATACATTATCAATACCAAATGAAGATGAAGAAGATGAACCTGAAGCAACAATATTAGTTGAAGATCTAGTCGATTCAAAGCTTGCTAAGGTATATTCTAAAATTTAAATAAGCTTACGTATTAACACATTTTAATTTTTTAGAACGTCATGTCAATAATAGACGAATTCAAGTACGAAAAACTGATGACAAATTCTTACGTAGATCAAATTTCGGTTCAATTTTTGAAATTGTTCAAAGAGTTTTCAACACTCAAAGTTACTGAAGATGAATTGGACAAATGTATAGCTTTGGCAAGTTCTGATTATCAACAAGATCACTACCACGAGCAAAATCTGTCTAATTACATTGCACCAGAAAAAAAATTGCTGGTTAATCCAAATGGCAAAACTTGTGAATTCGCATATGTACCAATCAAGAAGGTTGCAAAGAAATATCTCAGCAATCGTTCTATTCTAGCAAAAGTGTTGCATGAGAAAACATTACTTGAAAGCCAATCCAAAAGATCCTCCAAATCAAAAGGTTCCAAGATAATCCGCTCTGCTCTTGATGCACAAATTTCAGAGCGAATTTACGGAAAATTGAAGCTTGAATTATACATCGATGATTGTGAGACTTCTAAAACCAATGGACTAGGCTCGAGTAACAAATTGCTGCAAATATATCTAACATGTGCCGATTTGCCAATTGAAGAAAGAGTTCATTCGCATTCCATGGAGAAGTTGATCACTGTGGATCGGCACAAACTCAAGGCACTTGAGGTTAAGCAAAAAAAGACCAAAGCAAGCAAAGCTAAACTAATATATGATCCTGTATACGAATTATTTAAATGTTTGCGTGATGATCTCACTGAACTGGCTACTGACGGTATAGACGTAAGCATTAATGGCATCAACCAACCAATTTTAGCCACTCTTTCACATCAATGTGGCGACAATTTGGGCATATATGAGATTCTTGGCTTAGGTCAAAGTTTCAACCTTAATTCATTTCACTGCCGTTTTTGTGGTTGGCAAGGGAAGGACCAAGATGGCGAGGAAAGCATTCAAAACCATGACATGGAGCCACCACTCATAACAAATGCTTCCGATGAGAGAGCCCAAGAACTACTCTCTAGTTCAAACCGGAAATTTGTTTTTGACACGGTTCCGGGATTGACTCCTTTCAATTTGGCATCTTGTGACCATTTACATGATCTTCCA